>CM055960.1:7989999-8029999 GCA_029490685.1 Schizonepeta tenuifolia
TAACAGCTCTCTGAACCAGCCAACCGGTTCTCTCTCTGAACGAATGATGCTCCTACTGACGTCTTAGAGGACCCCGAACTTATGCTCTCGGATGAAGAGAGAGAGTGAAGCCCGCACTGGTTCTCCTACTTTCTTTAGCAGAAGTCATCCCGAGAGCTAAGGCCATACCGGTACAGCCAATGACTTTCCACTCTCGGATGGACATCTATTCATTGTTTCGGGAAGGAAGGATTGAGTCTGAGTTCGGACAATAGGCATAGTATAGTATTGGGTTAACAAATGAAGCTATGCCAGATGAAGTGGTAGCAATCATCAACATACGCCCTAAGGGACAACGAAGTGAACCCGGGTGGGTGAACGAGTGATAGGCTGTCAGTCAAGGGAAGCTACCAAGGCACCTACACTTGAACTTTCATAAAGTGTTCCGTAGATCTCCCTTTCCGGTTTAGCCTACCGCTCCGTGGGTATCTTCACCTTCATAGCATCACTAGAAGAATCCGACAACACCCTGAACTCCTGCGAAGGATGAGAGGTCCCCGTACGTTGTCCTACCAGTTCTTCAGATGCTGTTCAGGGCGGTGTAAACCCGTCTTTTTGGCATGATTGGACGATTTCGAGGTAAGCATAGTTACGTGCTTAACACATGCGAGTAGAAGAGAGCTCACTAACCGGAAAGCGACAAGGCCGTTTAACCACCGAAGCGAAGTAAGACTATAGAAAGAAGTAGTCTATTAAGGCAGACCGAAGAGGCAGCGTTTAATGAGTTGAGTAGCTCTGAGTTGCTTTTTTAAATAGCTTCCCAGCCCGTGGTACTAAAAGAAGTAGTTCTTTTAGTTTCGCCCTACGGATATCGTAATTCTTAAGGGTTTTGTCTTGGCTTTAAGGAATAGGAGGTTGGGGGGTCCTCAAACGGCGCATTCACCGGTTTCTCTCTAGTTTTAATTTTCCTCAATCGATATGTAAGGTTTAACGGTTTCAAGTAGCGAACTACAGAGCTTCCTCAATATGTAGGTTTCTTTCTTTATTTGCATTTGCTAAAATTAGTATGTTCGTTAATCGGTAGGTTGCGTTGATGGTTTGATCAGTAGTCTGAGTATGTTGATGAATGATCAGTAGAAGAACTCAGTGTAGCTGCAAACCACACGAGCCCGAGGCTTGTTTTAAAATATCTCTTACTTTTGTTCTTTTAAGAAAGAGAGACGTAACTCATCTATGATAACCCAAAGGAAATAAATAGATTATAGGAGCTACCTATCTTCTTCCCTTTGTTCTGAGCTTGTTAGTAATTCATCCGCCTGAAGGCCCTCTTTTTCTTGTCTTTTTAGCACCTACTAATAAAAAAGTAATCCCAATTGTATTTATGTTCCGGGTCACTCATAGTAGAAGGCTTCGTTCCTAAGGCTGTTCCCGAGTTGGCGATCTGTTCGGATCCTAGCGCCTAGTGCTTTCAGGAAGAAGAGTCCCTAATACAGAAGTTTGTGCCTTTCTTTCCTTAGTCAGAAGGGACTTCCTCCTAGTTTACCGAAGGTTGATGAGGGCCAGATAAGCTCAGGATAACCTTTAGTTACCAAGCGTTGGCCGGGTAGGGTGGCACCCACCCGACCTATTGGTAATAGGAGTGAGGAATTTCTTCCTTTTAGGCAGAAAGGCATTTATGGGGAAGAAGGCACTTGCGGGAAGGAAGGCATTAATCTTCCAATTAGGAGACTAACCTCTCTTGTTATTACGTATATAATGAACTTTTAAAAACAGGAAATCCAAACCAGATAGGCCGATAGTGACCGCTAAACTTTTTAAATAAGCCCACTATCGATTCCATTTCCTGTTGCTATAGCTATCCCTTGAGTGTTTCTAACTCAAACATTAGCTATTGATAGAAGTAGTTTAGATCCGGATAGATATATTGGATATAAGGATTTCTAAGAACTCTATCCTTTAGTTCTTGTTCGATTAACAGAGATAGATTAAACTATGATCACTACTTTAGATCCTTCCATCCGGATCGGCTATGATTTATCCTTAGAGAGCTAAAGGAAGAAATCCCAACTCTTTGATCAAATAGCTCCTAGTTTGGCTACTATTACCAAGGAAGAACCAGTCCTATCATTTTAAAATAGCTTACTATACAGATACCAGAGCCAATGCCAAAGCCCTAGATGTACCAGATCAGTTTCCGTAGGTCCCATATCTGTATCCATAGCCGTATCGGTAGTCCATATCTGGATCCTTAGTCCATATTAGCTGCTTCTAAGACAGTTGGTTATCCATAGGTGGAATAGGTAGCTGCAGCCAGAAGGTTAGCTTCTTTAAATACAGTTCTGGTGAGATCAAGAACCCCGTACTTACCATGAACCCTTGGCAACCAATTCGAATAGCCATCTCCCTGGCACTAGCCTTCCCCCTCTCCAATGCCCTGGTCAAAGCTCTGTCGCATAACCAAATAACCCTTGGGAAAGCTCTTTGGCGTGGGAAGTGGAACCGATTGCCCCTATCGGTCGGGATACTCTTGGGAGCATCCCTCACTTGATTCGAGAGTTGGCTTAGTCCTGTTCCAATGTATATGTCCTATATCGGTCCTAGATCGAAGGGTTGTTTCCGAGGAGTTAACTCGTGAGATTCCCTTTCTTTGAAACTTGTTAAATAGGAGCTATTATATTATAGATGTAAAGAATAATTCATATGATAACTAATATTATACCCGTGCATACTAATTATATATGAGTTCAATTTCTGTTTATACTGGGTTATATCATCCATTTTATTAATATCAATATTGCAGGTAGATCTGTCGACCACTGCGAAAGTATTTATTAGTGGTCACCAGATCGAGACTGTAAAACACTCCATAGTTAACTCCTTAACAAACCAAGCAAGAACAACATCTTATTTAGGTGTTTCCATTGTTTCCTTACATCTGTGTACTAAACTAAGCCCTAAAAGCATGGGTATTTAGCAGCTATTTAGCGTCTAATACGGAACACTCTAGTCTCTGTTGTTAGATGTCCATTTCTAGTACATCTTCAGTAAGGGCAACCATCAATGCGGAACATAAACCCAATCTGTGTTATGAAATTATCAGTACTTGTTGTTTTTTCTTGGTTTTATCTCTTGTTGCAGTACCCTAAATATAGAATAAATTGAGGGTGTTACCATTCATTATTTTGAATTCCTCCTAAGCGGTGCTATCGGTTGAGTTCCTCGTCTCGAATTGCCACATCTCTCTCCTGGGAGGTATTCCCCTTAGGAGATACTGGAAGTCTCTTATCTGTAGCAACAAGCGAAGGCACCAACGACTAATTGGTTGCTTGTGAGCTTGTAGTGGAGAACAGTCCACTCAATTCGATATAAGGTTGAAGTTTAGAGAAGGATTGCAGGTCCCTAGTCAAAAGACCTCGACTCAGACTTCAATTAACAGCCGGGGACAAAGCCCTGAAAGCGAAGATGGGGAGGTATTGATTAGTTTATTGATTTAGGTTTCTGGGTTTGGATAGTTAATTCACAGGTTTAATCTCTAAATAGAAGACGAATGGGACAAATAAGAATACCATATCAAGGGATTTTTCCATTTACTGAATACATTTCCAAAGACATCGACTTATCTTGTCTAGAGCTCTTGTTGTTGTTCCTTGGGGTATTAACTCAGATGCTCCTACCAAAATGGTAGTTATTTACAGTTTTGTTTGATAAATCTAAGAGGTAAAACTAGAAGAAAGAATCTATATAAGTTTACGTCTTGTTTGTCGAATCTAAGGCTCATTTCTATGGGTTTTCTAAAGTAGGGCATCTCAAATGATCAGGTATAAACACAAAGGGGCAATCCAAAACGTGGCTCGTCTGGGCTAGGGCAGTTTTGCTTACCTCATATTAAAAAGACTCAAGGGATATATCAAACACGCCTTAAATGCGACTATAGAAAGGTACTTTTTAAACTCTGGTTAATAAATAAATAACCGAATAGTTATTATTCTTAATGAAGGATTGAAAGCGAAAGAATGAATTCCGATGATCTATTAAAGCGAATTAATCTTTTCCAATCTATCCTTTGCGACTAATCTATTAATGAAGGATTGAAAGGTGTCGATGAATAAAAGCGCTAAACAAATTGCCTGTACCAACGGCTGCTCCAACCATTGCTAACTCTAACTCCTGACTTGACACTGCATTCGCTTCGCTCAGGCTTAACTGCAGGAGCTACAATAGCCACTGCTAATGCCGTTGCTACAGCGCCTATGACCATAGCGGCTCCAGCTCCTAATGCTATTATAAACGAAGCTGAAAGCGCTCCTACTAATAATGATATAATTGCTCCAATGCCTACAATGCTCTGGCGCCTATAGTTGCTACTACGCCTATACCTATAGCTGCAATTGAATTACTCGTTACGATACTATCAATAGAATAGTTACTCCTATAACTATGAGCTACAGAGCTACAATTAAGAAAGTAGCCATCAGTAAAGCGCTTAGCTGCAGAGCTGCAATTAAAGCAGGCCTTCGGATACTATTAATGGAGTTATAACCAATAGATAAAATAAAGCCGAAACTGGTGAAATTAAAGGGCATTACTTGAATGCTACAGCGGGTACATGTGAAGAGATGATCAAAAGAGCTGTATTTGCTAGAGAATTGGGAGTTCCTATCGTAATGCATGACTACTTAACAGGAGGATTCACCGCAAATACCAGTTTGTCTCATTATTTCCGAGATAATGGCTTACTTCTTCACATTCACCGTGCAATGCATGCAGTTATTGATAGACAGAAGAATCACGGTATGCACTTTCGTGTACTGCCAGGGCTAGGTTTGTTTGACCTAACTGCTAGTCTGGCTTTCCTGGTACCGCTTCCTTCCTGTGCCCTTTACCTGTACCGATATCGGTACCTTGCCGTTGGTACTTGGATTTGTCTCTTGACTCTCATTAGGCCGACCCTTTACCTTGTTCATGGATGGGTCTTTTCTAGCTCGCTGGTTCTTTCGCTGGATCTCGCGCTAGAGACCTTTCCCATGGGAAAAAGAAAAGGTGGAAGAAAGACCCAACAGTCTATGTCCGATGTCTTCTTGCAAAGGATTGCATTCCCAAATAGCTGCTTCGATAACGGGGTTACCGGGAAGAACAGGGCCAATGACAGGGCAAATGCGCTACTACCGCTCTTACCTAGCCTAGAAACGTTCCGGAAAAGAGGTTTTTCACAAAGATTGATTGGAAGACCCGAATTCCCCAATCGTTGTTTGAACTAGCTATGCGCTAAAGAAGCCCTCCCTAACCTATAGCAAGAGTAGTGCTACTAAGCGAAGGCGATTTGTGAAGAGCCCTCTGAATAAGATCTCTTTCTATTACGAAATTTAGAAGTTCGCTTCTAGGTCGATTCGTACCGTCTTTCCTAAAGGTCATGCGGGACTACTAGCCTTCTTTAATCTCTTTATATCCCTTCTTATTAACTTATTAAGAAAGTATAAAGTGAAGAAAGAGTCTATTTTCCAGTCCTTATTTGATTTTGAATATCTATCATTCTTGAGACTGCCTATTCCTTATATCTAAAAAATCAGAATTGGTAATCCTTAAATACTTATGAAAATGGTTAGTATGCTTAAATGACTTCCTGAGCGGATTGGCTATGTGGGTGCCCCTCGATACAAAGGAATTGACCCCGGTAAGGTAATAGGACAATTTATCAATCTCCTACAAAGACGATCGGGAATGAGGATAGACTGATTAACCTACCCTTGGAGAGCTGTGAATCCTTAGATTGCTACTAACTAGACTAACAGATAGAATGAAGAGAGTGCTGGACTTACATACGTTAGACCTTTAGGAAATAACGTATGTAATATGCCTACAGGCCGAATCGAATCTAGAATGAAAAGAAGCGGGTGTACCGATCCCAGAAAGCAAGAAGTAAGCTTTGGCGTAAAGGTTGAAGCTCATAGGCAGTAACCTAAGTTCTAAGAAGCTCCAATCATGCTGCTATGCTTAACATATGCAAATCAAACGATCGGAAACAATTTGCAATTTCGTAAGTAAGTCAGTAAACTTTTTCCCATGCTTTCCGTTGTTGACCAACCACAACTCTTTCCGTTTGAAGCGTTCACGGTTGACACCGAATTAACCACAGAGCGCCTTGGTATGGAAGAGTTTTTACCCTTGGAAGGGCGCTTCACAACCATACCTCGGGCCCACCAACCTCCTGACGAGGAACTGGGGACATTCTTGAACCGTTAGGGAACCCACTAGGGGATTACGGGGACTGGTGGCTTTGGCCTTTGTTGGGCTACTTCCAACCATACTGGTATGTACAAACACAAGGAAAACCTTCAGGGCGTCTTCCCGACACCCCATCGCCAATAATCAGGGACTTTATTTTGGGCCATATGGGCTTTTCTGCCCTCCTCCATGCCAATTACATCGAATTAACTGTAGAGGGCCATTGCTGAATACTCTTCGGAGCAGTGACGCTCTAAAGCATCCCTTGTGCTTGGCTTTCCTGACCTCGCGAAAGAAGAGGAAGGAATGAGAAATATACAAGTTTCCTACCTTTAAAGTAGAATAGAGCAGAAAAGAACATCGATCTTCAGATCTTTGTCTGTTCGTATCAAAAAGAAAGAGTAATGTAGTGCTTGTGGACGGAGAGAACGGTCAATCATGAGTCCGGCCCCTAACCAATATCAGAAGCTACTCCCGCCCTAGGCCTGGAAATCGAACACGTGGGAAATCAAAAGCATACATTCTACCCCTGGTTGAGGAAATGAAAATGAAGATCAAGAAACAAGATAGCCAAACTTCTTATGCTTCTCCACTAACGCCTCGCTTTGACTCTTACTCTTCAATGGAAAATATGGAATGCACAGGACGGACTGATGAGTAGCACTGGACTGGGACAGCAATGGAGAACAGCAACAGGAACGTCACCGACTCATCACTAGGGTATGTCTTCAGACTCATAGGCCATGTTACAGTAACAGTAAGAATTGAGTAGGAAGATAGTGTTTTGAATAGATATGGTCCGCCGGATCCGTATGAAGCTTTTCAAAGACATTCCCAACATTGGAGTTTGTAGTAAAGGCATTCTCTTATTTCTGAGCTTAGCAGGTCTGGGACGTCTGCCCCGAGAGGTCTCTTTCATAGGTCCTGGCTAAAATGATCTTTCTTCTTTGTCTGGTTCTGGGTAGTTCCAACGCTCTTCGAAGGGTTCTGTATCCACGGGGTATGTGTATTCGTAGCTTGGGAGTCTGAGTATTTGATCGTTCTCGTTCTGATCAGCTTCTTATTCTGGCAACTAGATTTGTCTAATCTAAAGTCTAAAGATCCCGCGGTCTGTGCGTCTAAGCGTTTAGTAGCCTCGCCTTCGCATTCTGAGTAGTTTGAGCGGTCTACATACTAGATATCTGTTATTCTAAAACAAAACCTATTTGCTTGTCGGCTATGGTACATCTTTGATTCATATTCATATGGGTACGTCTTGAGACTCCTCTATGTGACCACTTCGAATTTCCTTTCCAGGCTAAAAATCTTTGGTTGTCAGCTCAGGAACATCCGTCTATAAACTTTCCAAGACTCCACAGTACAGGCCAGCAGCAGTTGAATTTCAGTAGGATCATAACATAAGAATTCAGTAGGTCCAAGTAACTGACCAGCTCATAACATTCATATGGAAGATCCGTAGGACTCACAGGCCCAACATTCTTTGGATTTGCTTGATTAGCTTTCTTTGGTCAATGAGATTCTCTCCTGTCGGTTCTATTCTTTTTGGGATAAACCTTAAAAAATGGTATTTTTCTGCGTTATATCACACTTTCCTGATCTACTGGAGGGGATACGTAGTTTTGGAATATGACCAGAGAGGCCATTTACGGGCGTTTAGAGGAGAGACTCAATCTAGCCCTAAAAGTCAAAGTACTATGTTCTTGACCTCTTGAAGGCGGATACCAATTTATTTCTTTCATACCAATATGTGCTGCTAAGGCCCGTCTTGATGTTCTCCTTCGGAGTTCTGCTTCGCAGGAGGAACGCTGCTTCAAGCTGCTCCTTAGAGCTGTTAGCGTACCATGCTTTCGTTGTCTTCTCCTGTTGATTTACGAACTGAGGCAATTCTCGCTTATTACCGCTGATTGCATTGAATGCCCTTTACACACCGTGACTAAGAGCCTATCCCGTAGGGTCGATTTAGTGCGTATGTTGCCACTGTACCGATTAAGCGTAAGAAGTCGTACTAGCGTTGCGCGAAGAGCGCTAATCAGCCTGCTTCTAAAGGAAGCAGATAGGTAGACCACGTACTCCCCCTTCCGATCCCACCTTGAAAACCTATCCCTCCTCACCTGCCCTGCTAACATGGACTGCCGGCTCTTCCGCCTTAAAAGTAGACAAAGCTCGAGTACGGTCCTTGCGTTGTTTTTCTTCTTTCCCATGCCGAATTAATTGATTGAATGTAGGCATCGCTCTTTCCTTATGTCCTTCCCCCCTATTTTGATTTTGGCCCTATCACTAGTGGTTACTCCCGATCCGAAGCACCCCTTTTCCATTCATAGAGAGATCCAATCGTCAAAATCAATAAAAAGGCCATCATGGACCAAGATCCAAAGGGATCAATCTTGTTGGGAGGTACTGCCCAAGGAAAGGAAAAGGTGACTTCCGGATCAGGAATAATAAATAAAATGGAAACAAGATAAAATCGTATATCAAAACGACTTCTGGCATCACCGGAAGGATCGAAACCACATTCGTGGGCCGACAATTTTTCTGGATAGGTCGAACTATTGGAAGAAAATGAAAAAGGAAGACCGAGTGGAATCAAAGAAACTAGCGAACTGATCACTAAATAGATCAAAATAGGTTCAAATTCGGACATCACCACAGCACACTTCATTCTTTCGCTCCTTGCTCGCGGAGCTACATACCGGAAAAATAGAAGAAAAAAACGATTTCTTGGCAACTTGGACAATTAATATTAGGTTAGCGGGTATAAAACTTGGCGCGCTCTTGACTAAGCATCGAGTCGAACTTAGCCGTCGTTACGATAATCTCGAAGAAGAATTCGAATAGAATTGTAGATTATATTGTTTCTATAGCCTTCCTCAGTTGTTGGTACACTAACCGTTCTCCCAGCAGTTAGCTTGCCATACTTACCGTTGCCGCCCGTTGGCCTGCGATTCTACTTTCCGAGATAACAAACAGGCGGTTAGTTACCTATATGCGTTGGAAGTCTTCGTCCGCTTTATCGAGCTCTGAAACCTGCCTTCCTTGCCTTACCGACTTAAAGCAGTTAATAATATATGCCTGCCTCAATGCCTGCTGACTTACTGGCCACGTTACTGAGTTCCTAGGAACGAGCAAGTCAGATTTGGATCCCCAACGACAAAGGAACCTACGGGCGGGGCATTTTCGGGGAGTAGCCCGCTTCCCATTACTCAAGAGGGAATTTCCTCGCACATAATTAAGGGAGCCATTGAAAGGTGAACTAAAACACCAGAAACGACGACTACCCGAGCTAATGATAGAGGCAAGAACACTTTCCGGCCAAGTCCCATTAATTGATCATAACGATATCGTGGAAATGCTGCACGGACCCATATATATAGGAACAGAAAGAGAATCACCTTGATACTAAACCAGATCGAGCCGGGGATCTTCTTGGAAATGGGAAGATCTAGGATAGGCGGCCAACCTCCTGGAGAGAGCGATGTGCATGGACCAGGTGAGTAGGGATGCAGCTCCGTGGACCGCTCGTCGGGCCTGATAGGTGGTGGTATCACACCCTTCTCAAAGAAACCGTACGTGACACTCTCGCGTCATACGGCTCCGTCCCGGAATCAGGACCTTCCCTTTTCTTTGACCAACGGTCCTCAAACCAACCTGAAACGCACTCAGTCGTCCCAGGGTGCGTCGTCCCTTTCTATCTCCGGTCCCGGGAGGCCCAATCAGCAATTCAAGATCGACCGGACTCATCCTCGGAATCCGAAAAGAAAACAGAGAGAGAACGGATTTATTTCAAGTGACATATCTAATCAGACCGAATAGGATTTGAAGAGCTGTCACGATCATTCACATCAATTTCAGCAGGCAGGAAGGGCACGGAACCTTTCTAGAATGCAAGCAAGCTAGCTTGCTTACTCTCCTAGTAGCGTACGTTGGCGGCAAAAACAAACTAGACTATACTAAACTAAAGTAACGAGGCATTCGGGAAGCGACTAGTCGCTTCTGGCGAAGCTTCTAGAAGGCCGACCACTACATAGAGAGATCCATATACCAGTCATGAGCTATCGCTCATGCCTAGAGAGGCGGAAGCAGTAGCTTCTAGGACGAAGCCGAGCCGATACGATAGGAGGGCGAAGGGCTAAGCCACTAATGTCGTGGCGAAGGAGGCCTACTATACGTATACTGGAGTGGTCCGTAGGTACGTATTCTACAGATTAATTAGCTATAGGAGTCCTTCTTTTAGTAAGCGGTGAAATACCAAAGACAACAAATTTCAGTGAACTATTGAAGCTATCGGTGTGATTGATCAGACAAGTACCAAGGGCTTTCGGTAGACTTCTTTCATTTCCTAATTTGCTTGCGACAAGTCCTAGCATTAGTATGAGTTCGTTGACCGCGTAAGGGCGATCCATCTTGATGACGAATTCCACGATAACAAGAAATAGAAATGAATCGTTCGATGTCTGCTCGTTCTCCCCTCTTCAATTCCCAATGAACAACATGATCTTGACCTATCATTTGTTCAATTTGGTCGATCTGATACTTAGTTAATTCTTTTATCTTTATGTTCCCACTGATACCTAATCGATAACGAACCTGAATGGCTTTTTTAAGTCCAATTCCAAAAATTTTGGTTGAGGCAATTCTTACTTGTTTATCGGCAACTAATCTAGCTCCTGAAATATATAACATTATTGATCCTTCCTTTTACTAGTCTTCTAGGCTGGAATCAGAAATGGGCTGTCTCCTCTCTGATGATCTTTTCTATTCTAATTCTTATCTCACTTTCTCTCTTCCTATTTCAAATAAATATCGTTTACTAATACTTGCATCGGGCTTTGAAGCTGCTAAGTTAATTAAACTGGAAACCACCTTGATGATAGGTTGCCCATCCAATGTCTTTGCGTGTTCTGTAAACAGATAGGTTCTTTCCGGACGTTTTCGAATATGAGGTTCACCCTCTGCCAATCCTTCGGCTTGCTACTGATTGACTTCCTACTGAGGGAAAGGGACTTGCACTCGCTAATGCTGCCTTGAAGCTAAAGAGGGGCGGAGCGAATACAGAGTGATCGGCCTAAAGAGAGGTTTCACTCTCAGTCCATCTTCCGGCTCCGAAAGAACCAAGGTTTCCTTTGCTTTGGTCGAGCTTAGCCGGAGACAAATGATCAACAAGCAGAGCCAGCTCCACTGATTCACCTTTCTTCTCAACTGGTACCAACCCTATATTATAGTTAAGGTTCGCGTACTCTTTTGCTCTACGCTTCTTCTTTGTGAAAAGGAAGATCTCATACACCAACTCATCAACAGCGAAGAAAGACCATCCTTTTTCTTTCAATTACCAGATCTTGATCAATATATCGAACTATGGACTAGAAACCAGGAATTCATTGACCGACGGGGGCATACTTTAACTCCTCGGCTCTAGCTTCTCCATTCGATACCACGAGACTGGCCTTTCCCCATCGACGATTACCCTTTGTTCTGAGCTACGAGGCACCTATTCGGAAGAGTAAGATAGTGAACTGACTTTCACTAGTAAGCTTTGGAGATACTCGTGCAATTGAGAGGCTGTTGCTGTAGTAGTACCTGCAGTTGTGCATGAAGAGATAGGTCGAAGGATAACATTGGAGTTCTAAGGATTCAACAACGTTAAGTATACACATCGAGCGATAGACAACCCTCTAGACTAGCCAAATAAGAAGAAGCTTCGCCCATCCCTTTTGTGGTGCCCATGAGAGCTTCTTTCAAAGAGTTCATTTGAGGACATTTCGTATCACTGATTAATCGTAAACCGTAGCTGCTTTCCCGGTTGGCCTGGAGCTTGAGACAGTTGTTTTCTATGTGAGGAAAGAAAAGACCGCTAATTCGATTAGCAGCCCTTGATTAAGCCTACCTACCTTTGGACTGAGACTGTCTTCATGCTTGATTGCTTGTTTCCTGCTTTGAAAAGTCCTAACATATAGTCAAAAGTCTAGTTCTTGAATACTTGCCATAGAATTCGTATTTCTTGCTCTTGTGACTGTGAATAAGAAAGATTCTTGAATCAGCTCATATTTCAGTGTTGCTGAACGATTAGTAATCTATTCTTTCTCATTCTCAATATTTTACTCTTTTCTCTCCTTGATCTATTTTTGCTTGTCCTTGAGTTCAAGTAGCTAGGAGCTACAGTTGCTATGAGTTAGTGAGCTATGGCTGCTATTGAGCGAGATCTATTGAGTTAAGGAACTCTTGAGTCTGGCTCCACTTGAGACAGCTCTGTTTCAAACCCTTATGATTTAGGGAGTTTCGGGTTCCGGATTTAACACAGTGGTTTTATACCTCTGACGAACTCGGGTGGAATTTCAACAAGGGATTCCCTAACTGATTCTTCTACAATACTAGTATTTCTTCTTTTCTTTCAAAGACTTTCCCACAATGCAATCATTTACATTGACTCTGGCTGAAAGCATACCTATACCTGGGGTTAACCAGATAGGAAAATAGGAAAGGATATAGCTAATCAAAAGAGCTCAGCTCTCAAGCAAGAAAGCTTTCTCGGGGCTTAGCCATTTGAGCACCCCTTCCACGCGAGAATTGGAGATGCTGGAAAACCCTGGGTCTTATTTTGGAGAACTTCCTCTGGATGACCACGATTCCTTTGTAATATCGCTAGCAGAACCCTTTGAAGGAAAATCAATCACCCATGAGGCAAGGTAAGATACCGAAAGATCCGCAGGCGAGTAGTCTTATTCTACAGGCTAGGGATTACCCCTAATTTCTCCTCTAGGATAGATACATACTCTTCTCCATATTTTTTATAGGTAGGTCTGGGTAGGCCCCGACTATTTCAGTTTCACGTTAACATCAGCCACTGACTGCGGATGATTTGACTTTATTAAGATAAGAGACGGATACTCTGGCAGCCCTAAACCTAAAAGTATAAAATGGGAAGAACACAACTCCCTTTGGCAAGAGTGATTCTTTTGGCAACTCCTTCTTAAAAAGAGCTTAGACTGTAATTGGAATCTCTAAAGCACATTCACAGTATGTTGGTCAGGAACGGGAAATGGAAGATTTAAGAGTTGGGGTTCCCCCGGGTTGTCTCATTGAAAAGAACTCATACTTAGAGTTACAGGTCATTTTATTGATAGCTCGTAAGCTCTTCTCTTTCGGATCCTCTACTATTCTCTTTTCAGACTCTCGGGTAACTCTTTCTGACTCCCAGGAGAAAGATAACTGTCAATTAGCTCAGCCGTAAGAGAAGAATCTTCGGTGAGTTTAAGACTCTGCCTTAGGGAATAGGCCGGTGATCGTAGTATTATGAGTTCTGATAGTTCTTACCCTTGCGATTCTGACTCTTCCCGGAAAGAGAGGTACGAAAGCGGATGGAACCTTCTCCTACTACATTTCGCACTTTACCTACGATGGACCACTAGACGACAACAAAGACTAGACGGATTGGTTACCGAATGAAGAGACAGAGCTTTGACATCCTCAAGTCACAAAGAAAGGCTACGGACAATGGTCCTAAAAAAGGAAACCAGCCCATGGATATACGACAAGAACTGATTGGACCACTGGCCAAACAGAACGAGGAGAAAGGGAATACATCAAGACGGGGCTAGACCGAAAACAAGATTACCGGCATACCGGACTGAGGGATAGGCCGATATAAGGACCCACGGGGCGAGCCTACTTTCTTGGAATGGAATGCTTGCACAGATCCGCTTCCTCCACTTCTCGGTAAGGTTAAGGTGGGAAGTCTTCCTTTGGCTGATCCCGACGTCTGGTTCCCGATCATGCGTGTATTTGCCCATCACTTGACTTACGAACTGGTCGTTTGCATATGTCACTGATAGCTAAGCTAAGCTATTCGGCTAGCTCAACTTCTTTTTTGGCCTTTCGAAAGGAATTGCTGGAAAGAGATCTCCGAACGGAGGAAGTGAAAAATCATAATAGTGGAATTACAAATCTTACCGGCGGGCTTTACTTAAAGTGAAAGACTAACGTGCGTACGCGAGACCAAGACGACGGGAAGCATTCAACTTGGGGCTGACGGGGTAGGAACATTTCCTTCTTTTTGATTATTCCACTCTCCAATCCGATTTAGTGCGTTTAAATGGGACTTTGGGTTCTCTGACGGCATACCCCACAGGGGTTGCTTTTCGAACAATTCGAATAGATAAAGTATGCCCGCGTGGCGAAATCTGAGATACCAAATGTTTTCATTTCCCTAGGATCGAGCGATAGGGTGCCTGCCCACAGTTAAGAATTTATCTCCTCCAAAACGATAAAGTAAAAAAGCCAGTTCGCCCAGTTCGTGTGTATGTGTATGCCAGCGTTACGGCTTAGCCAACCACTGCTTAGGTTGCTTTTACAGCAGAACTCTCCTCATGGCAGAGAGAGGCCAGGAGTCGGGAGTGGAGCCCTCTTGGAGACTTGTTCACCCGAGGCAGTACATCGCCCGAGCCTTACTTAAACTTAAAGGCCGCTGCCTTCCTGGTTTAGTCTTTGGCTGCCGAGTACTTCTTGTTTGTTAAAGACCACTTATTGAGGGGCTGGTAAAAAGCAATCATTATGCGAAGACTCGATGGGATCGGTGAAGACTCAATGTGTTGGAGGGTTAGACCAAATCTCAGTCCTAGAACCTTGGTTAGTAGTATTGATTTGTCAGACTTGCGTGTGTAGGTCGGGCGTGAACCCTTTCTCAGAGGCTGCAATAGATGGCTTTGTGGCACCCTTTCGCTTTAGCAAGTACTACTCCTATGTTGTCGGATGCCGGTACTTCCCGAGTAAAGGTCCCAAAATCTCCTTGTTCTTTGTTGCCCTATGTCGTGGAATAGCTTGGCCAAGTAATTCCGATTCCTTGAACTCAGACTGATATGAATGCTGTGATTCCCGTAGCATATTCGCTTAAGAAAGAAGACGCCGACCTCAGGCTGTCCTTGACTTTGACCATGTCTCCCGTTCGAACTCGGTTGTTTGGTTGTTTACCCTTCTCCCCTCGGTAGGGGCTTTCCAGTGGAGGGTTAGGAGTGTGGAAGCTTCTTTGGCGGCTTCATTCCAGCATGATTATCTGTTTCGCTTTTCTATGATGCTTGTAGTTGTTCGTCAAAGGGGATACCGCGTGTGATGGAAGAGGGGTTTAGTATATTCCGAAAGGTGTTATCAAAGCTTGAGGAGAATCAAAGGACAAAAGGTGGTACTTTATCAACGTTTGTTGGGGATTTCCTCTTTCAGAGCAACTACTTGTCCTCTTCATTTTCCTGAGCTACCTTCTTCATAAGCCGGCTAGTCTATCCATCTGAGCTTTCGAGTCGCTCATCTGATATTGATTTTGTTGTAGGCGATGAACCGATTGGAAAGCGGTCAATCCTAGGCAAGATGCAGATGCTGCTGAAAACTTCCTTGGTGCTTGCAAACTCGATCAACGGGAGGATCCAAAGGAGAAAGAGAAGACGCTCCTTTTCGCCTCTTGTTTTCTTCAGCTGGGTATCCGCCCTTTAAAGGTAATGTGCCCGGTCGGAATATTTCGGGTTGAGCAAAGAGTGGACGATTGATTAACAACAAGAAAACAAGAGGCGTAAATGGCTGACCTGTGAATCCTTGCTCTTAATTCGTTTTCGTCGCTGGAATGGAGATCTTATTCAAAGAGAAAGGAGGGAGGGACCTCTCTCTAATCTATTAGTTCATCTTATGATCAAATAGGAGGAGCTCAAGCAGCCTAGCATCCTAACGAAGAGATAATGTTCGATTTGTATTGATATGGTATGAAACCGAGTCTAGCCGCCACATCCGAATCACCCCTCCAAAAATGTTGATGAAGAAGTTTTTTGGGATTGAGCCATTTTCAAGTGGTGTATCACCTTGTTTATCAGTATTTTCGAGTAAGACTTCCCTCGCTTTGTGCTTAGCTACATTTCTGGCCCCCATATAAAAGAATCAGTAGAGGCTCGAGAGACCTCTACAACCGCCTAGAATTCGTGAAAAAATGACTTTCTTCGCTTATCCAGTTCTACTCAATGAGGAAGCAAGACAGCTTGCGATGAATAACCCCATGCATCACAACATTGAAGCCTCCGCCCTTTTGGCTAGAGGCCATTGATCCTTTACCAATCATACAACTCAGAGTGGAAGAGGAAATCAACATAAAAAAAGAGACTTTAGCCGCCCGGCTAGACCCAGTAATTATACATGAAGCAGCTCAATATCTTGATATTCGCCTAGCTGAACTACCTTCGCCAACAGAAATGGTAGAGAAGCTGATCAAGGCAGCAAAAAGGCACAAGAGGCTAACCTCTACAATGGCCCACGTACTGTTAATAAGAAGGATTTTCAAAGTTTGAAGAGTTGGTTAACGAGAGCAATCAAGAGAATCAAAACGAGGGCGAATTGGCATTAAGAAGCCATCTCCGGACTATCATTGAGAGATATCGGGGCTAACGAATCGCTTATAACAGCTGCTCAATTGAAGACTTTCTATATCTGGATCAGGCTCTTCTGTAACAAGAACAACAAGGGAATCTGACTTAGTTGCTTATACCTCTGTGCCTTACTCTGTGGTAGCAAGGTTTTCGGTTTTTTGATGTTATAACTGATTGAATGGGATAGAATGGTCTTAGCAGTAGCATAAGTCTTAGTGAGTGCCATTGGTTCTGATTCTCCGCATCTTTGGTTAAGAGAGAATGTGACTCTATGTCTTACGTGATTACTCCGATTAAACAGGAAGGGAAGAAGCGAAAAGGTCTGCAACTACAACCAGATATAGTAATCATATAATCTAACTAACTGTTATGAATCTATTATCTGTTAACTCTCCTCTACTGAAAGCAGAGAGGAAAATACCCAACCCCACAAATAGATCTACTTATAGAGTAATTCAAATAAATTCAAAATAGCTTATTATTTGATTTACTCAACCTCATCAACTAACTCATTCAGGTTTAGTTGTCAGATTGTCTTCCCGGGCTAGGGATGTTCTCTTGTTGTAGTGTATTAGGGATTTGTATTTTCATGAATCTGTTCGGACATTCCATATGTATGGTTTCAGCAGTTAATGAGCTAGTAGCTAAATCAATATGTTCAATCGGCAGTAGTTAGTAGTTCATTCTCATTCAATCGAAATCGGTGGAGTTACTCGATCGGCAGGAGATGTAGCTAAGGCGATGTAGCTCTTAAGTAAGGAGAGTTCTTTGTTCCTGTTGTTCTTTGTCTTTTTCTAAATAGAGTCTATTTTAATCTAAAGTCATAACCTGCGGCAGTGAAAAGAGAGGTTCGAAAAGCTTTAGCCTAGTTCATAGCTTTCAAGTTGGTTCTATGATGGATTGGTCCCCGAAAGAGACTAGTAGGCAGGCCTAAAGCCAAGTGGCTAGGAGCTGGGTCCATATTGGTTTAACGAAGTCCCGCCACTCACTGGTGTTCTAATAAGGTTTAGCGACAGCCATGGGTTTGTTATAGCTTCAGGTTACGAAGTAGAAAGATAGAGCAAGAGAATGAATGAATCTAAAGGTCCTCCCAAGAAGGCTAATGATGCTTGGGAAGTGGCTGTAGTAATCAATTCGGGCATAGGCCAAAGCAAGAACTAGGAGTTGTTCAGTGAACCTTCTACATACATTGATTAGAAAGATGGATTAGTACACCTTGTGGAAGGGCACTTCTTATTCATCACTATAGGGAGTCATCGGTGTAGCTTTCCTCGCACGCAGTGAGACTCAATCCTAATTGGCTCTTAACAGATGGGAAAATTCGTCGTTTAACGCCTTTTCGAGGTGCCTCACGATAGGAGAGTAAATGTGCCATAGCATAATAGTCTCTGATGCTGTGAGTGGCCACCCCGTGTAATGGATGCCAAAAGGACCACGTGGGTTGGGTGAAGGCACAGTTCAATGTTCTTCATTTCCAACTGGAGATTCTTGAATGGATCTTTCTGGTCTCTTCCTATCAACACACCTAGATAGGTTTTGGTACTTCGTACCGGAGTGTGACATCAGCTCAAATTAGTCTCTCTTTCAGCGAAGTAGAAAACGACCCTTTACCTAGACCTAGAGCTCTAAGCTCGCGCTGGGGTACGTACACTTCGTTTCAGTTTCAATGTATTGATTGGCTTAATGCGGACTCATAATAAACAAATAGGTGGGAGCCTTTCTAAGCGCTAAGCTAAGCCATCAGAAAGCCGGAAGGCATTCGGTGGCCCGTCAGGAAGAAAGGCTGGCTGCCCGGCTACTAAGTCGCAACCTCTGCTCTCTCTTAACCTGGGCTCAGGGACTGCACCCTTCCCCTGTAGTCGTCAGCTCCTTCTTGACAGATCCGATCGGGTGTTCATAATCTGGAGTAAAAGGATTCGAACCTTTGCATGCCGGTACCAAAAACCAATGCCTTACCACTTGGCTATACTCCATAGGCCTGTTTTGGACGGTAGGAACGAGGATAGGGGGAAGGGGCTCGAAGAACGAGCCGAGCCGTGCAAGGACGCGGGGATATAGCAAGTAAGCAGCAAGGTTATACCTTTATTAGGATCGACTACAACAAGCTCGCGACTCAAATAGAAAGAAAGGGTAAGCTCTCTGCTCTATTTGCTTGCAATGCTATGCCTATCAAAGTTGGCGAAGGCTTCTGTAACCTTATACTCGTTATGCTGTTCGACTGAACTCGTTGGTTCACGAAAAAACAGAAGTTCACCTGAGCCTGCGATAGCAAGAGGAACCATAGACAAAAGAGAATAGAAAGGAGTTAATGAACAGCAGCCTTTGGGAGAAGACTTGCTGAAGCAGATCCTCGCGGTAGATGTCCCAGTGACGTCAACTCAAGGTACATTTGAGGGGGCCTTCACGCTGCACCCTAAAACTCACTTTAGTTTCTCTTGCTTGCCACAATCCTTTGCACGAGTAAGAAACCGATGTATTTCCACGGGTCGCCCTCGTTCCGTATATAAGTTCTTTAGAATTTCTCGTATCGTTTTTCGCATCTCGAGGTCCAGCATAAAGAAATCGTCTTGGTAGCAACCACAAAAGGGTTAGCTCCGCAGTTAGTCTACAAGCAAGGTAAGTAGGTCCATTACCGGCCGGCTTCGGACCGAAATAATGGAGTAATCCCTTGATCTCGGATCGGAGATGCTAAGAGGGAGGGAATCGAAGTAGGGGACCTCTCTACCGCCTCCTGTCAAGTATGCTCCCCAGACATAGACTCAGTACAGGGTAGTACTCTTGGAAAGATAGAATATCACCGCGTGAACATAACATGTTGTTATGTAACTCCCTCCCGAGGGATCGACCACTATTCTAAATATACCCTTGACTTGAGACTTGACTCCCTCTCCTAGTAGGAGTGGAATTTCCGACTACTATTGATGGTCCAATTCGAGTTCGAAAAAGGTGATGGAAGAGTTGGCTTCGTCCTTGGCAAATAGAAACAGTTTTGGCTTTGTTTTGTAGAAAGTAATATTAGTACTGGAAGTTAAATATGAACTTTTGCATATAGGTGAAACGTAAGATTATCGACTTAAATCAAGGAAAGTAGGCTTTTATTCGAGGATGTTTGTTTAGTTAGCTCCGTAAGAGGTGCGAGAATTCCTCCGCGAGCAGCACGTGTTTTGTTTCGAGTTAGGAAGTGAAAGTAGCCCATCACTCATGCGAATAATGCTATAGCAACAGTCAGCCCGAAAGGCAACGCCGAGGATCGCTACTTCGGCTTTTTAGCTCATAACTAGGAGCAAAGCTAAGACAAAAGGCTGCTATTTACGGGTCAAAGAAAAGCAAAGCAAGGGCTCCTTTTTCTTTATAGTTACGCCGATCTTTTAGGAATGGAAAACAAATAGAGGAGGCTCGTTTAACGCAAGTTTGGCGACTTCAATGGACGATCTATCACAAGGGTTACCAAACGTGCCATATAAGGCTCTCTAGTCCCCGACTCCTTATCCAAAACAGGATAGAACGGATTCTATTCCCAGATCTTTTATTAAAGAACAAATAGGCAGGAACGACTTTTTATATAATAGTTACCAGATCCTTGATCTAAAATAAGGCAAGAAAAGGACAAAGACAAATCCCAGGCTAAAGCCCATATAAGGTTCCGAATCCGGGTTTCATGAATTCTTGTTCATTACGTATAAGAGCTCAAAGGTTGAGGCTCTGGTTTTTATGGATACGGATATGGTGCCCTGTTCAGGGTAAGGGCAAGGGTAAAGTACGGTTCTAGGCCAACTCTTGCAGGTGACGACGTCGAGTTGACGGCAGAGAAAGACTGTCAGCCAGGAGGGTACAAATCCCGGTAAAAAAGACAGAGTTAGGCTGCTCTTACCAACTAGAAAGTAGGGGAAAGTCCTCTTATATAAGCTGTGGATGGTCGGTCTAGCTGTTATCCAGATGATCAGGAATGCCTTTCTTTGATCTAGGAGTTTGAAATTGCTTAAGTGACATGAGAAACTCCAAGGTCATTTCTTCTCGTCTAGTAAATGGGAACAGGAACTCTTCCGAAACTACTTCTACTTCTTCTTTTGATGCTATGCTAGAGAGGAATCATAGACAACTGGTCCTAAATTGATCGTTTCTGAGATTGCCTTAGTGATTAGTTAGTTTCATAGATTGTATGCTCCGTGTACCGCCTTTCTTGAGAGTTTCTGCTCTAATACGAGCTTCAAAAGAGTTCCTGTTTCACTTTACTAGGACAGATTAGGAGGAGGAATACCCATCCCAATCAATTCGATATAGATGCTAGAGTAGCTTTGAGATACCATATGCTTAGCCTAGAGTGGATCAGGTCTTCGGACGATCTCGCGAAGCTGGTACATTGAGAGGTGAAGTGCTTGTACCGTATTGATTGAGAAGGGTTGCCTTAGTTCTTTTTGTAGGGGAGATAAAGTCAATAGGGCTCTATGATCCCACCTATATTAAAGTAGAAGTAGCGAAATGAGGCATCAATCCTTGTATTTAGAGGTTGACCTCTGGAATAGCAACGAACCCCCATAAGATTGTAATCCTTCCTTTCACCCAAAGTAGACCTCGAAAAGCACTCCTCAGAATAAGAGGCTTCAGATGTTTCGCAAAGACGCAGCAATGAAGGCATTTTCTAGCTAATCAATAGGTAGAGATCCATGACACAAAGAGGCAATAGCACCAGAACCTTTGCTGAGTTTGTAGGAGAAAGAATAAGAAATATGAGGCAAAGAAGACCAATAAGTGCAGCCGTTTGAGAAAATCAGAAAAAGCCGAAGGCGCTTTAAGGGATAGGTTAAAGTACGGGCAAAAGGCCTTTCAAAGGTATAAGCGTTATTCCTATATTAATAGTAGTTGCAAGTATGAGAATCAGTAATGCTATCCTACTAGTTGTTCAGCCCAACCCATTGATTCTTTCTATCGGTGGTAAATCCACTACCCATTCAGCTATTCGAAGGGACCCAGTAACACAGACAGCGGATCTAGCCCAGGGATCATTTCATTCGTGGTAGAAAGCCGCTAGTCGAAGTAAACAAACTCGAATCCAAGAACTACTATATTAGGGAAGCAATGCCAGGATAGTCCCTCAGTCCTTCGTGGTACCTAGCTCACTTTGGTCTACCTCCTTGGTCAGGAAAGAATAGGGTTGAAGAGGCGGTGTAGGAAAGCAGTAAATCCAATACCCGTGGTAGATCAGTCCAATCCGGTGAACAAAGCAAACTCTTCCTTTCGAACAGTCAACGGTGGAAGACATTCAACTCATATCAGCTTACGCTTTCGTCAATTCAACTTACACCTTTTTTAGCCATTTTAGGAAGGAAAGTAAAATAAAGTATACATTAATAGTAGCTGAAAGTGCATCCTTTAATGAGTTATTGTAGCTTTGAGCTCATGTTGCTCTGAGTTCCTGAGCTATGAGTTAAAGAGTTCCTTCCGCTCATGTATGAACGAGTCCTTGCTTTCCTTACCTTTAGAGACTAGATCTGGTACTACTATTAAAGAAAAGAAGCTCTCGTAGCTAGGATTCCTATTGCTTTGAGCTAGGAGTTATCTTCTTTTCTTTCCTAAGATGAGCTAAATAGCTTCCTTTGTCGCTCTTCGTTAAGACCAATTAAGATCAACTGGTACTAATATGAACTAGAAATGTGTCTTTATCTTTGGACTTGCATACCTTGCTTGAGTCTTGTCTTCCTGGCTGCTAATCTAGCTATGAGCTCTCTTCCTTTTCAGATATCTCTCTAAAGTAGAGAAAGTAGAGGTAGAGTTGGAATCGCTTTAGTGTTAATACCTTTGCTAATACCCTGCATTACCAGGAATCTTAGCTACCTGTTAAGAAGATAACTACGGAAATCAAAGCTACAATCGATATTATACGTTCTATCTCTATAGGCAACGTCATTTATCGATAGCTAATTCTTGAGATCTCAACACCCAAGGCATAGCTCTATCAAGAGTAATCGGTAGCTCTGGACAGCACTTACTCGTAGAGTTCAGTGCAATCCAGACCACTAATTCGAAAGGAGAAGAACAAGAACAGAAACGAGGAATTCTAAGGTATAAACAAAACAGTCGAAGACCCTTCCAAACGTGGCTCAAACGGCTACTTATTTGGGGAGGTTTTCTCAATACTAAGAATAAGTAGGGGAGGAAACCCAGCTCTTTTTCTATGGATCCTTTACACTTGAGTTCTTAAATCTAAGGTCGGGAATCTCTAACCTCCAGGGGTTATTCTAAAAAGGGAAGTTGGATTCCTAAGGTACGAACAGTCGAAGAGGTTTTCAAACGTGGCCTAATCTGCCTTATAGAAGGGTGGGTTTCTCCCACCTATTGAAAACACATTACCAAATAGCCGACCGCCCTAAGGAATAGAAGGAAGGGCCTTAGGGATAACTCTTCTCCATATCCTTTAAAGAACAGGCGCGGGAGCATCCAACACCTACTTAGCTCATGGGTCTTGGCTTCTTGTTATTCCTTTGCTGTTCCATCGCTTATTTACTAGGACATCTCTCCTAAGTGGTAGTTATTTACCCCTGTTTTCTCTAATCTGAAAAGGCAGAACCAAAAGAAGGACTCTATTATAGATACAGATTTACAGTTGGTCTCTGAAATCCTTGATTCTAAGGTCTGGTTTTATGAGTTTATTTATAAATTGGAAGTTCGATTTCTAAGAGGCAAATCTTACTTATTTGTCTACTTGACTTGATTAGATACATGTTTCCTGTCGGAGAAGAAGAGCTTAATACAACACCCGTAGGAATTTCCCGATCGATAGAGCTAATCGTTGCAGCTAATGGCGAAGTCCAGCCTGTGACCTTCCCTAGGTGTAAAAGTTAGCAAGGGCATTTCCTTTCCTAAGGGCATCTAAAAGTTTATCAAGTTTCATCTCCCCTAGCTGGAAAACTTACTACCTGATCAAAGGAACTCAGCAAACCATCAACCTCTGGTACTCTTGCATCCATCTTTGCCTCCTGTCTCCTCTAGGAACGCAGCCCTACCTGTTTAGTAGCTACAATCCCACTTCAAACTCAGGGATTCCGACGCCTTTCTTCCACTTCCATTTGACGTATCTCATTGCGGCTAGTCTTCCAGTCATGCACTTCCTGCCTTAGATCATAATTACGCCTTAAAAGATAGGAGCAGGTTTTACACTTCTGATGAGATTGAGGCATATGACGATTCCGATCCTATTTGTCTTACACAGTTGAGGAATTTAGGTGATCTATCTTGCTACTCTTCTTAACCTATGATATTAGTACGGGCTTGACCTAGCAATGCTGCACAATACAAATAATGGAATCCGCCTCTTAACCTTCATCTTCGACCGTGGATTACTCATTTGCGGTCTTTCCTGAACCTGATTCTTCGACTGCCCCACTTTCACCTGATGATAGGATTTTTGACTCTTACTTTGAGAGGAGGTTTTCAAGGTATGATGATGATAAGAGGTGTCTAATCCATCTAATCACAATCTGACTCATGAGTGACACCCCCTGATGACACATTCTGCTTTCACTTGCTGACCGATGCTACTCTTATATGATATTTTCGGCTGGAATTCCTACTTTTTCAACTCATGTCGATGCCCATGTTACTTCTATTGATGCATCCCCGGATAAATCATGCCTTCAACCTGCCTTCTCAAATAAGAGGGAGATGTGACATTGAAAACCTTTCATTTACGTAATTCATATGCGGCTTTTCTTCAAATATTCAAAATTACGCCTTTGATCAGAGGAGATGCTTTTCTTCGTCTTCTACTATTCGTGTTATCTCAGGAAGGGCTCTACTTTCTGCTGAGCTGACTCGGTGCTACTCATCAGTTGATGCCTCTATTCCAAGAGTGCCACATTCTGATCCTACTTGCATGCCCGTGACTGACCTTTACATATGATATTTAGTGACGGTTATTCCTACATTTCCCCTCTCGGTGGTGCACTTACAGATGCCTCGTATTCACCATTTACCGCGTGGGCGTACTATTCATAGGTTAGGTACCCATCAACGCCACGAAACATGTCCGCATTCCCTTGTTGGTATTCGATTGACGCTCTTGCCCTTTGATGTTTCCACAAGTAATCCACTTTCCATGGTGATAATTACGTATTATAAGGAGAGACTTTCACAGGCCTTCTACTTCTGGTGCCTCTTAGTGAGGGGTTCCCGCGTGTTACTTATATATATTTATCCACGCCCGAGGAAACATGCCTCCATTCCTGGTTCGCTACTTGTCGTTATGAGCAACACCATAACCATGTGCCATATCAGCTACACCATATCCGTAGGAGCTACACTTGTCGTCATTACTTGAGCTATTACTTGACTTGATATTAGCTACCGTACTTGATATGGTCTACGATCTCTTACTTATTGATTAGAGTAACTACTCCTTATTACAGCTTGACTTGAGAACTAACAGGGCCAGGGAAGCTACCCTTGACTTGATAGCTACCTTGATACTAGGAAAAACCCGTCCTTACCCTGCCAATCACCAACTAAGAAACAAGAGCTCTAACTCGTCAAAGTGCGGATGCCTGGGTGTCGACTTAGCCGCCCACATCGGAGTGCCGACCACACTACTGCGTACGCAGAATAGATTAGATAAAGGAACAAGAACAAGAGTTAAGAGAACACCCGTAGGAGCGAGTTAATAGAGTATTTCCGAATAGATAAATAACAAGGGTTTCTAAGTCTCTTCTCTACTCTCTGTCGTGATGGCCTCTCACCCGAGAGTCCACCGCTCGCCAATGGGTGGTTAGAGTTACATCTATGATTAAGAAATCCTTGGATACAATCTAAAGTAAAGAAACCGTAGGGATCTATTCTTAGATATCCTTCCCTAATACCCAAACAATTCTTTATAAGAAGCTAGGCGAGTATTCCAACTGGCTAGGCTTAGGCTTCTCACCGCCGGGAGCTGCATCGGCGCTAGGAGCTACACTTGTATTGCTTCTATCCCTAGGGTTTATCTTCTTTTAAATCCTTTGTTTCTTTAGATGCGAGAGGAGAGGGGAGAATATCTATCCTACGGTCTTGGTTTCTTGATAATCCTTTCGTTGCTCCCAAGTGTAGCCTAGTAAGTACGATCGCTAGAAATCGGACTTACGTCGGCAGCTAAGAGCATCTGCAGCCAACCTATCAGCTAAAAAGAATATCTTCTATTTGGTTATATATTTGATTTAATAGCAACCGAAGGCTCCTTTTAAACCTGGCATTGACTCTGTCTCTGTCTTTAGCTTTAGCCCTGTCCCGTTAACCAGTAACCAGGAATACGAGTAAGCAGGAACCAGGTCAATAAATCCCACATCCGCGCATGAACTCCGAACTACCCCTAACTATTTGATTTATTCGCTTTTGCCTTCCACCTACGGATCTTAGCTATGCATTTGCCCTGGCATTGGCATTCCCGTTAAACCAATCCCGACAGCAGCACCCGAGACTACACCGAACTTTATCTCCCTTACTTGACTTCGATTTGAATCGATCAAGTTTTATATAGGGAAAAAAGTTAGCTCTTCCCTTCCGAGACTTGGATTTGAATCGCACTTTTTACGTTTTACCTAGGGCCAAAAGTCAGCAAGTTCATTTTCACTCGGAGACTTCTATTTCAATCCGAAAAGTGACTAGTTCTCTAGGGCCAAAAGTGAGCTTTGTTATTTCCCCTCTGAGAGTACAATTTCAATCGATCAAGTTGTTAGTTCCCTAGGGCGAAAAGTGACCTTTTCTTTCTTTTTAGCTCATAACAGGGAACAAAGGACAGGTAAAGTACCAGGTCCAGACATCCCAGTAGAAGTAGAGCCAGGAATACGAGAACTACGCGATAGATCAAACCAGGCCGGTAAGCGAAAAGAAGTCCCAGGCGAGTAGTTTGATCAGAACAACCTTAATAGAAGATTACTTCGCTCTAGCCTTGGTAGTGGCATTTGCTCTATCTCTTGCCTTTTAGATAAGAACTACCGAACTCTGGATTAGCTTCCATCCTTGCTCTTGGCGATAGGAGATGGGGAAAGCCTTTTAAGACGTCTTTTGAAGCTCTTACGTGTTCCCGGTGGAATCGAAAGAAAGATCCCCTTTGAAGACACGCTTTTCATCGTAAATGGAGATCTCCTCGAAATGCCGGAAACTCAATTGGCCGATTCATGCCGATTGACCAATTGAAGAACTCTTCCTTTAAAGAATGCTTTCGCAGCCCTATGCGGTTTAGCTCATGCACCGCTTGCCACTTCCACTTGTTGAGTTAGCTCTCTTCTATTTACTCCTTTGAAACCTTTAAAACCACAAATTGAGTTAGCTACTAGCTACTCAGTAACCGCTTCAGTGCACATATTGAATGAACTCCTATTATAGTACGTTTGTGTCCCACTTGGATGGACCACTTCACTGCCAAATGGCTATTAGAGTAGTTTCGAAAGAACGAACTCTTTTTCTTTAGACAGTAGACAGCTACATCTCCTTAGGTGTCCATATCGATTGAAGTTGCCCCTGCGGGAACATACTGATTTAGATCCGTCGAATGTTGAAACAGAGGGTAACTCATCTCTCTTTAACCATTGGCCAGTGATGGACTATCGGGTGATAGGAAGAGAGGAGATAAACCTATCAGTTAAGGATTTCTTGTTAGAGCTTTGTTGCCTTGTAGCTAACGATGTAGCTACTCCCGCGTTTGTGGCTACCAGCAGTTCAGAAAAGAAGCTAGGATTTCCTTTTTTAGAAATAGACGACGTAACTACCTATTATTAACCCAAGGGCGAGTGAGTGATGCCCTATTTGGGTATCACGAAACGATAGATAGGATTCTTTCCTCTTGTTATTGGTTTTTGGTTTTAAGAAGGATAGATTTCTCTTAACTATATCCTACGGGCCTTGTCTTATTAGGAATTCCTTACCTGTTGCTAAGCCAGTTGTAGCCGAAGGAGCTAAGACCCCTTAAGTGGGTCGTGATCCTTAGGCGGCTATTCGCATCAAACCTATCAGCCAAAGAAGCTACCTCTTTAGATTGGTATTAACTGATTTAATATCCTCCGAAGGCTCCTTTTAAGAACAAGCGAGGGATTGCACCCGAGCGATAGTAGTGGTTGCTACGAGACCGTAGGTAAAGCTGTAAAGAAAGAAATACTGTAGTTATTAAGCTGTGTCCTAAACCTGCCTAGGAATAACTCTTTTATTTCTTCTTTTCGTCCACCCCGAGGCTTTTTTCAATGGAATTACAGCGAAATCGAGTATGGACAGAGAGGGTAGCTCCTTTTCGTCGAAAGCTTTGAAGCAGTAGCTTTGCCACTCTCAGCGCATGTTCAATAAGATAGCAGCTCGATCGAAATCTCTATCTCCAATCACTTTTTTTAAGCGAGCAGCCTTGTACTCCAGGCACTTCCCTTGCTTTGTCTACAAAATACCTTTTTAGGACTCGTAACCAGCAACAATAAATTCTCCATCGTCCAGGGTAAAGCCCATGTATCGATCCATCCAAGTTTCGGTTTTTTAGATTTAGGTCTTCTGGGATGAAGTATTCTTCGGAATCCTGATAGTCAAGGCAAAGATCATTGGGTGTCGTACTAAAGAAGGCGTAGGTAGAATAAAAGACTCGCCTTCTGATGCAGCCCCACAAGGTAAGGTGGCAATGAGTCTTCTCTCGTCTGGATCCGGTATTGGGGAGGAGAATCGCAGCCGGATGAACTTGTATTGTAAAGGGGTTCGGATCTATGCCGTCAGCGATAGCGTCCAGGAAAGTGGCAGCAACCACTACGAGAGGTGGATTTCCTTTTTTTCCGGGGGACTGCTGTAACTCTCATTTAATTACTCCATGTGTAAGGCCCAAGGGACCTTGTATTCTATTTAAACAGAGGATCTCTCACATTGATATACACATCCTTCACCCATTTGAACTCTTTCATTTTATGGAAGATCACCTCTCCCCTCCACTTCTCTGTCTGTCTGTTGGTGAATGGTAAAGAATCTTAGCAGCTGCATTATATCCCTTTCTCCTAGGTGCCTACTCGTTTTCTGTTTTCTTAAAGGACCAAAGGATAGAAGTCTCTTGTTAATAGACGACTGTACACTCGATGTCCTAATCGAAGGATCTTTGGAAATAGATCTTTGCTTCCAGGTCCAGGTCTAACTAAGCCCCCAGTTTTTGCGCTGTTGAGTGTGGAGGATAGATTGATTGAGGACGACTTAAGCTTTACCGACTAGCTTCCTTCTTTCTTTCACCAAAGACGGCAGGTAATTGAAAAGAGAAATGTCTGCTTTCTTCCTTTCTTTTGTAACTCAGATTTCACTATTTGTCTTTCAGGATGGTAATTCAACCAAAGAAACCGAAACTAGCGGCATCTATTCTTAGCCTTTATAGGACTGATGAACAAATATGAGCGAAACTGTAGCTTTTTCCTCGGACTTATGAGTTCCTTGATCAAAGACCTCCGTAACTAGAAAGGAAAATAGTCCTTCTGGTCTTAGCTTTCCTCATAGTTCATAGCTAGGCAGTTATTCATTCCTGAGCTCTTCTATAGAAGGCAATTCGAACTAGTGGCAAAGAGCGGTCGAAAGGTCTTGTCTTCCATTAGTCGAAGCAGTAAGACTATCCTACCTAACCAGCAAGCTGGAATTGTAACTTCTAATAGGTAAATAGGAAGGGAAAGAGACAAGGGATACTACAAGGGTACCTCGCCTTAACCCTCTCCTGACCATCCTTCTACCCACAAGTACCAAAGCACGAACCATATCCATATCCGGAACCATAGGAAGCTGCACTAGATCAAGACCTACGGAAACATCTAGGAGAAGCTCTTCCTTCTATAACTCATTCTTCTATTAAGTCATATAGGAAACAACACCGTTAGTACCATATCCATGGAAATAAAGACCAAAGGGCTTCAAGTCTCAGGGTCAAGAGCCGGAAAGACGTTTTAATGAGCTATACCTAGGCTATTCCTCTCCAGTGAGGGAATATTGGGTGAGAGGCCAGAACGACATAGAGTAGCTATGAGTTATGAAGCTAGGCTGCTATCTATGAGCCCCTACTATTTCCGAGTCATCGAAGGAAATTGAGTAAGCGGCTACCTTCTTCTTCTTGTAGCTCTTGCTTTGCAGCTCATAGGCGCAGGAGCAGCTCTAGTAGCATTGTAGCTAGCGCTTTAGCAGTAGTTAAGGCAAGCCAGTTGTTAGCAGTAGTTGGAGCCGCTATGGGGATAGGCAATTTGTGTTTAGTGCTTTTCTTAATCCTTCGCTAAAGAATAGATCCAGATTAGGATTTCATCGGAATTAATTCTTTCGCTTTCAATCCTTGATCTTCTATTCGGTTATGCCTTTATTATTAACAACGCAAAAGATTTCATCGATAGATTAATTACTAGATCTAAAGAAAGAATATCGTTATAATTCATAATCCATAGAAGTAAGAAAGAAATCCCTGAAAGCTACTAACAACAAAACTATACTATAACAAATAGGGCTTTACCGAAGTTCACTCAGCAGCTAACTCGAACTCCTGACTTCCTTCTAATGACAGCTGCTCCAGCTAAGCAACAAGGAAAGAGTAAAAACAGTAGGTTAGCTGCACAGGAAGCAATGGAAATTACTCTTTCAGTAAATCTTCCAATCTATCCTGGTAAGTATATTAGTAATGAAATCATAGCTACTATTGATATTATTCGTTATCTTCCTATAGGCGATATAACGAAGTTTATCAATAAATAAAATGAAATTATGTATTAGTTAAAGAATAGCATTATAAGAGGTATATATTGAATAAAAAACAATAAATAAAACAAAATAAGTAGCCGCTAAATCGATGGACCACCTAGAAATAAATAAAGTTAGGTATCCATTATAACCTATACAAGTTCTGAATATATTGAATAAGTACAAGATAAAGAAAACAAATAAATATATATAAAAGAAATAAAATAATAGCCTTATAAAAGATCCTAATAGAAAGGCATTAGATAGAAAAGGAAGAGATAGAGGCACATAATATCATTCCCGAAAAACAAAGGAATCTATAACGAATGCCAAGGAGGAGGCATATATTTATCTTCTATCCTTCCCATCTAAACTAAGAAAACATAGTTCATTAACTACTCTAACTACTCATAGCTTAGATAACAGTAGTATTGATAATATACGTTCTTAACCTACAGGCTATATAACGAGGTTTATCAATAGATATAATGAATCAGTATGTATCAGTAAAGACAGAGTTAATCCTTCCTATCCAGTATCAGAATGTTAGATTCAATTGTAGCTACTGTAGCTCTTCTCACCTGAGCCCGGCAGGGCTGTAAGCTATTGAGTTAATTGCTTTACTCGTCTACTTATTCTATTGATATTTCCTGAAAGTCTTGTTTCAATGGTTGCTCGTTATTGGATATAGACTTCTTTAACTGTAACCCTAGGGACTTTGTTCGAGGATATCCGGAAATATATCCCCACAGGCTAATCTTTCTTTTCTTCCTTTGCAGCTGATGTAGCTCCTTCAATCTGAGGTAACAAGTAGTGAATTTATGTTACTGAAATTACCAAAGTCAAGATATGATGAGATCATCATATGTAAATCAACATATCATAATCATCTTTAAAGTAACATTTGAAACTTGGTTCTCTTTGTATCCTATGAGAAAAAGCAAGAATATAACGAATGCTCTTAACTCAGAATATAAGAATTCCTTGGATGAATCCTTTAAACTCAGAATGTAAAGCATTCCCTAGGATAGAGCAACTCTTCCATTACTTACGTTATAGAACTCATGCCTTGAATATAACCGGGATGAATTCTAAGGATGGGGCTCATTCCTTGCTTACGCTATGGAGTTCTTCCTATAATGTAGCTCATTCCTATAGCCCAATATGTAATTAAATCTAGCCTTCGGGTTCCTTTAATACAATTATTACCAGTCTAACAAGGAGCAACATTAACTCCTGAACCCCAGGTGGTCAGATCGGTCGGATGCCTCCCTTGCTTGAGGTTTAGCGGTTCCTATGGATGAGGCTACTCTTCTAAGGGATGAAGCAACAGTTCCATAGAATATAAGTCATTCCATTGCTTACGCTATGTCGATCATTCCTTATTCCGAATATAGGTGTTCCCTAATGTAGCTCATTCCTAATCCCGAATATAAAGCAATTCGGGAATAGAAGAATTCTTTGGATGAATTCCTAATATAGCAATTCCGAATGTAGGAGTTCCTAATGTAACAAATTCGGGATGTAACCCATTCCTTAAAGTATGTAGCTCTATTCCCTTAACTCAGGATAAAGCAACTCTTCCTCGGATGAATCCTCTAGAACTCCGAATATAACTGCACTCCTTTTGCTCTCGCTATGCAGCTTCTGCTCCTAATGTAACAATTCGGAATATAAGAATTCCAATAAGGATGTAAACCAGTTCCTCAAATATAACCTGCTTACGCTATATCAATTGAGTTAACCCTTAGGGAATCCATCAATACCCAATATAAATCCATTAGAACAATTAAAACAAACTCTTGAACAAATGCTTTAGCCTCCCGCCCTCGGGTTCTATCAATCCATCATTAAATCCTCTAACCCAAAGCTGCAATTGAATTAAACCTTAGGGGTTCTATCAACCCATCATTAAAGCAATCTAGGAGGTGAACTCATAAATACCGATAGCCCGGTGGTTGGATCGCTCGGATGCCTCCCCTGCTTGGTTGATAGCTCTTTCTAATGCTATTGTATCGGCTCCTGCTCTTGATTAGCTGCTGTTGATAAGCACCGTAGGAATCTATCAACCGAATCAAATGCTAGCTAAAGCAAAGGCTGCTCCTGCTGCCTATTGATCTGCTCCAGCTCTAGCTACTGTTGAATTAAGCATTCTGTTTCCATCAACTAAATCAAGTGATAGCTAAGCGAGCAAAGCAATTAGCTACTGCTCTAATACGCGGCTCCAGCACCTATAACTGCAATTGAAGCTAGCCTTCGGATCCAATACTATGATAATAAGCTATAGAATTACGATTAATTCTATGAATGTTCATGTTATATTGGTTCTATCGTAGACACCACCTCAGTATTTAATCTTATTTATTTGAAACATCTGGCCTGTTAATGAAATAACATGATGTTAATAAGAGGTGGTGTCTTATCAAAACCATCTTTAAAGTAACATGATGTTTTATCATAACATGAGGTTTATCAAATAATTATGTGTCAGTTGTTCGCCAGCTAAAAGTTCAGTTGTTAATGCCGCTCTGTAGCTACTTGTTAGGAGAGCAATTATTGGATTGATAGACTCGGAACGCTTATATCAATTGTAGCTATTGGAGCCGAGCAATAGGTATAGGAGTCGCTATAGGTGCTTTTGCTGGAGCCGATGGTGCTCCTTTTTTGTTGCTATAGACAGATTTAAGACAGATAGGAATAGATTAATAGCATTAGCTGTAGCAGCTCATACGTCTTAGCTGGAGCAGCCATTGGAGCAGTGCTTTCAGCTTCGTTTATAGCAATAGTAGGAGCAGCGCTTTCGGCTTTGCTTGATTTAGTTGGAGCACTCCTACGTTTTAATCCAACAGTAACAAGTAGCTCTTCTTTTGCAATAAATAAAGGAAGTATGAAACCCTAAATCCTCGGGCAGAGAACAGGAGTTTAGGACCCCTCGCTTATGTTTATACCTTCGATCGCCAACTTACCTTTTATTGAGATCTATCCTAAACAAAGAGTTCGAGTTCAAGGATTTCAGAGATCAACTGTAAAAATCCATCTATCTATATAGTAGTAGCTTTGATTTTGCCTTGTTCAGATTAGAGAAGACAGATGGGAAATATCAACCATTTTGGTAGGAGCATCCGAGCTAATAAGCGATGGAACAGTAGAGGAAAGCCTAAACCAGAAAACAAGTAAGCTCCGTCAACCCATAGCCAATCGTCCCGTTTTTGGTGCTTCTATTCGTCTTCTAGTTTGATTTGAGATCAGGACTGTAAATAAATTCCAAAGAAGTAGAGCTAGAGCCCTGCCTTTTGTCCTCTGAGTTCGAGTTTGAGAGTTTAGTGGTAACCTCCTCTACTCAGATATTGATTGTGTCGATTAACTCGGGATTCCATAGATAGCTACTAATTTCCAAATCTACCGCTGAATATGGAGAAGGACTAAGATTACCACTAATCGGACGAAACTGAATATCCCTTGTTAGCAGCAGTTAAGAAAAAACCTAAAGGGATAGCTTTAAAGGAGTTAAATCCAGACATAACCAAATAGCTTCTCTTAAACCAAGCCCTTTCAGTTACTATTAAGAGATAAAAGACTAGGAAATCCATTAATAGTCTATTCCGAGTTAGCTCCTCATATACTGTATTCCGAGTTAGCCAAGAGAACTAGAGACCGAGAGATCACCTAGAGCAACCCAGCATACTGCAAATACAAGGTACCCAAGAACTTGAGCAGACTTGAAAGACTAATCAAGCAAAACCGGTACCTAACTTCCAGAACTACAGGAGCTCTCAGAACAAGCAAAAGATCCTTTAAAGCGAGGGGGTAGGGCGAAGTAATAGCTCCTGTATTGATTATGTTTCTTGTTTACAATATTACACTTATCAAAACAGTATGAAATTTAACAAACTCATAAAATTTATAAAGATATCATAAACAAGATAGATAAGATACCTCATACAACATGAAGATATTATCAATCCTATTGTTAAAGTCGCTACTGTTATTCTTTTGTTTAGTTCATAGGAAATGGGTTAAATGTCTACCGAAGGGGCTTCTCTTTATGAACCCTGGATTAAAACACATCGAACTTTCTATAGGTTCCTTTGGCTACTAATTCCCAGATCAGAGGAACTAAGATTACCACTAAACTCGAACTCAAGAACAAAAGGAAGAACTCCAGAGCTACTTCTTTAGATTTGGTTTACAGTCTGAGATCAAGTAGAAAACAAATTAGAAACACCAAGGGCGTATTTTAACTATGAGTCGATGAAGCCTACTTTGTTTCTGGTTTAGGTTTTCCTCTACTGTTTCATCGTTTATTAGCTCGGATGTACCCAGTTACCTCTGTTTTCTCTAAACTGAACAAGGCAAAATCAGAACATCTACTATATAAGCCAAGCCATCTGTTTTTACGACCGTAATCCATGAATTGGTTTAGGATTGATCTTGAGAAAAGGTCATCTCGGGATTTCAGGTATAAACACCCAAGGGCCTTCCTAAACTCTTGTTCTCTGACCGGCAATGCTTAACTCCTCTTTTATCTTTAATAAACAAGGCTACACTTCTTCTTATTGAAATAAGCGTTCCGAGGCTATCAACTAAATCAAGTAAAGCATAGCCATCAAAAAAGCTCATAAGCAAGGGAAAGAGAGGATAGACTACCCGGAAGTATCGATGCTTCACTCCTCAGACGTACCGGCTTTGCGAGATCATCATAAGGCTTGATCTACTCTAGGCATTGCTCCTGGGGTTGACAAGTTACTCTAGCGTCTGTACTGTATGATAGAGGTAGATATTCCTCATATTCTGTCCTAACTTATTGCAACAGGGACTCTTTTAGGTTGGCATTGCTGAATGAAAAAAACACAAAGATGCCATATTGTGATCAAGATGTAAAAGTGGTGCTATGCTTCCTATTCGAATATCACGTATGAAAGCATCTCATTTCGTCATGCTTTCTCGAGTGAAAAGTAAAAAAATCTTCTATACGATGCATGTGACACCTGCGATTCCTTGTCTTTCCATAGGTTCTCCGTAGGTCCCATATGAGTAGCCATATGTGTACCAGATTCCTTACCTTGCTTAGGAGTACCAAAGAAAACTAAGACCTTTAGGATACTCTTTCCCATATCTGTCCTAAAAGGAAAGCAAGAAAAGGGCAATTAGAACTCCTTTAACGACTGATTACCTAGATCTAACCCTTAACTCGGCAAATAAAGCTCTCCTCCGAACGGAAACAGAAAATCAGAACACGAACACAATCATGAAACCAATGTGGTTGTTCAAAGTCCGGAATATCTTGTACTTGTTAGGAATGGATAAGGTGTCGAATAGTTCTATTCTCTTTATATTATATAGGAGATAGCTTGATCAGAGAAAAAGGGCGAAACTCTCCGATTGCTGCTTCTCTACAGTTTCATAAAGCCTGCTTTTGTGTCCTCATATCCGATATCCGAAACCGACCTCGAGGAGAACAAACAGGGGCCTGGAGCAGCAGTTGTCCAAAGGACGGTGGCCGAGAAGAAGACTCGGGGCCTAGCACCACTGTTACCAATTGGCCGGGAATACCGATTGATGTTAGCTCTGTTCTTCACTCCTGTCCTAGCTGGGTTTGAACAAAGAAAACAAAAGGAACTCTTTTCTCTTAGGACAGCTAGAATGCAGAAACCAGCATATCAGCAAGCTCCTCCGATGAATGCAACATATTGAGGAAAACAAGGAAGAAATCAGACAACTCAACCAGAAATAAATGCAAAAGGGACCCGACTTCTTATCCGGGATGCACTAGTCAATGCAGGAAGTCCTGAGAAACAAGGCCTGTGAAGCCTGTAGCAGCTGGGCCTTGAGCTACCATGCCTCTAACTCAAGACTCGAGGTTGGCTGGGCTGGTATTCGACGATCGATGGTCCCATCAGGAGGTAGCTTAGAAGAAGACGCGGGTCTCAACAACACGTGGGAGTTTATGAAAGAAAGAAGACGTCGAACACTCCACACTTTGGACAATGAAAGCTAACACTGAAGTCGAAGTCTCGCCCTAGCCTGACCCGAACTAGGGATACATGCGTGAACAACAGGCCCTTTCTCCAACCTCGAGATGTGAGTTCCCTGGTCCGTGGTCCGTTTCTACGGTTAAACCGGCTACACCAAAGAAATCCGAGATCAAGTAAAAGGTACCCAACAAAGGACAAATCAGAACACTAGGTATTCTCCTATTTATCGGGTATTAACCCATGCCTTTAGCAACATTCAGGAAGTCTGTTAAGTTGGAAGTCAGAACTCTTTGGAATCAAGAAAGGAAAGGGTCACCTATTGAGTCCTTGGCAGCAATTCCTTTGAAGCCGTTGAGTCCTTGATTCCATTCATGCCAAGAGAACAAGGATTCCGATTCCATTAATGCTGAGTCCAGTACACTAGCCCATTCCATTGAAGAAGAGGAACCCCAACTACACCATATATAAGGGAAACAACTTCCTCTTTAGGAAACTCTTAAGTAAAAGAAAGCTTCTTCTTTCCCCATATGGGCGGATCTTGTCCAAGAAACCGCAAGTCTGAAACCTCCGATTTTCGCTTTAGCAGACAAGTGAACAACAGGAACTGCAGCTACACCATCTGGAGGGGACACAATCAATGTACTTGCAACAGCCACAGTATTCGTTCAAATTCATGTGTTGAAGAAGGGCCACGACAGTTCCTGCAACTCTGCGTAAAGAAGAAAATTATGATAAGATTTCACGCGAAGATGGTGCAGATACAAAGCTGCATGTTGGAAAGAATGGCACGGACTCACAGAAGACTGAGGATGACAAGAGAAACAATCCTTGAGAGGAAGTTGTTCCTTTGAGTCAGGTAGCTGCAAGTCCTCATACTCGAGATCGAGAGCGAGGTCGGTATTCATGATTAAAGCCCGGGTCTTAGCTTGTTGGTTTAGTACTCGTAAGGGAATGCTTCCTACGCAGAGGCTGCTAGAATGCTCGAATGCATGAGTGCTAAATGCATATATCGAGGAATACAACTACACATGCCGAAGAAGAGGACGGCAACTCACCGATCGAGGAGCCTACTCATGGCCTACTATTGACGGGCTCAGAACTGGTAAATCACTATCTGCTTTAGCTGCACCTGCTCTTGGCCGACTTGGGTGGTTAGGAAAGACAGCTCATCACTGTAGCTCCTTGCCTTTTACTGTACCCTTCGACCTGGTTTAGTAGAACTCATAATGATTTGGTATTAGCTACAGATGTGGAACTCTGTGTTCCTGCACTCGCGCTTACTCTTGGCCTACCGATCATATTGGTCTACTCAGACATAGTGGCCTACCGACTAGCTTCCTTCTTTCTTTCTTAAAGTAAAGTCTTGTTGTTAATCTCCTGAAAGGCCCTAAGCCAAGGAGTTACCTCAGCGGACTAATAGCAGAGTAAGGCAGCTAGGGACCTTCTGTGCCCAGGAACTATCTAGCTCTTATCGACTAGTAGAGCCCAAGCCGAGTGACTTCTTTCTTTTCGGACTTAAAGCCCGGTTTGTTAATACCTAGTTGCTAATATCCGAACCTGCAGTTAGTAGTTCCAGTAGCTAAATCAATATGTTGTATCTGATCAATATGCCAATCAACATGAACGTGAATGGGGGACGAGCTAACCCAAGTGGGGTCGTCTCGTAATAAACTCAAGAGGAAGGTTTCAAGTAGTAAACTAAAGAGCTCAACCAATAGGGCAACGTGTTCCGTGTTAGCTTTCCACGTCTGCAGCTAAAGCAGTGAATAAAAGCATCTAACCTATCAGTAAATGAATTCTTTAGTTATTCTTTTCGGATATAATCAATTAACTCTATCTGAAAGCTCTCTTTAACTGCCGCTAAGGGGAGCAACCTATCAGTAAGTAGTTAATTCGATTGCGGCTAAACCTGCCATGATATTTCTTCTACTTGTTATTGCACGATTGCAGCTACCGGGCGGTAAAGCCTTAGATTTAGCATTATTGTTAGGGGATCTATCCTATCAGCAGTTAGAGCAGCTAAGCCGTAGAGTCAGGATTTCTTGTTATTTGGTTCTAGTAGCTACTGTATCGATTCGTTAGATCGGTATTTCTAGTTATTAGTTCTTCTTCTATTTCTAGAAATAGAAGAAGAACTAATGCACTTGAAAATAACTCAAAGGCTGAATCAAGCGAATTCCCTATTTCTTCCTGATAAAGGGTCAAAGCCATACTACTTCAACGGACTAGGGAGTTGATCCACCGGTCTAGTCCATCGATGGTACTCTTGCCACGGCTGGGTTCCAAGCAAATCAGTGAAAGCTCGGGAGTGAATCGTACTAGGCGGTTAGGGAGTTGATGCCGAGGCTCTTCATCGATGGGAATGTTCGGTAGTTTGATTGGGTATTTTCCTAGTCTACGGAATCGTGGGAATCAGAGTGAGAAGAGAATAGGTTGCCATAGGGCCATAGGTTTCCATAAGGTTAGCTTCTAAGAAGACAGGAGGTTCCATAGGTTCCCTTTTTACCATAGGGTTAGCAACACCGTTAGTACCATAGGTCTTATAAGTACCTGGTAAGTATCATATAAGAATACATGAGCAACTACCAAAGCTAATGCCTGAGCTACGGATAGGAACCGGTACTTACATGATAGCTTGATACCCGGTATTACTTACATGCTACCTGACTTACCAGGGCTAGGGACACAGCCAAAGCTACTACCGGTACTTGGTATTACTTACTTGACTTACCAGAGACAGAGCTACCTGATATGACTTACAGGACTTACAGGTATTACTTGATACTACCAGGGTTACTACCCGGTTTGTCTTCTTTCTTTCCGAGTGACGAACAGGAACCTTGCTTTACCCCGTTTGGTTGTTTGGGTGTTTCGCCTTTGAACTCCTAGCATCGGACAAGGAACAGGAATAACCAACCCCTTACCACCTGGGTTCCCTGAGGACGGATAGTTGTCATTACCTCAAGTCCTTACCAGCCTGGTGTGAGAATTCTCCCTAAAATAGGCCTTAAAAGGACCAATTTAGGCCCTTATCTCCTCTCTTTGATGCCCTATTTGGTTGTTATTTCTCTTACCAGGCTTGTACAGTGCAATCAATCTACTAAAGAGTTCTCCCATGACGGCAGCAGTTGATATTCTATTGATATTCTTCTGCCGTAACCTAAATACATATAAGAAGGGTCTTTCTTCCTTTGCTTCTAGAGTTCGAAAAGAAAAATCAGAAGAGAGGCCGAACCGTCGCTCCGGAAGGAATAGTAGGCTGCATACCCGATCAGTCTGTTGCCGGTAAGGGTCAACTATGTGTCCTAAGAAAACCTAGGTGACAAGGGCTCGGTTCTCCTCTGTCTTTCCTCTCTGAACTCTAGACAAAGTGCAACTAACTCTCTGATTTCTATAGGTTTAAGTCCTAGCTCTCTCCTTTGAGAGATCATTTACAGTTCTAATCCCAAATATAACAAATTCCGAATATGGAATATAACTCAATTCCCTAAACTCAGAATATGGCTGCATTCCTCTTAACAACAGATGAAGCAACTCTTCTATAAATGTGGCTGCAAAGCCTAGGATGAAGCGACCCTTCTTTAATATAAGAATTCGGAATATAACAATTCCCAATAAGGGATGTAAATCAACTCCTTGGATAAAGCAGTTCTTCCCTTGCTCACGCTACAGGACTCATGCCTTGGATGTGTACTTTATCAAAGGCAAGTGTTTGCTTTTGCTTGAAGTTGCTTGCTTCCCGGTGTTAAAGAG
>CM055960.1:8032499-8043224 GCA_029490685.1 Schizonepeta tenuifolia
AGAATTGCTCTGGAATTCATTGATAATGACTTTGCCAGGTTCTAGGGGGCTACTCTTCTTTTTTGTCGATCGAGCCGCTCTCCCTCATTCCACTCGTCCAGCCCTCTTCACGAACTTGTACAATCGATGCCACAAAGATAGCCAACTCTATTATCAAAGAAATAAGGAAACGGGCGACAATTTGGCACCAGATATCCGGAGGTGTGGAAAGAGCAGCTGTGAGAAGCGGAAAAACCATCAAAAAACGACGATTGTTCGTGGAAGTTTCTACAGAAAGACCCCTTGGTTCTAGCAAACGGATCACAATTACAGGTACCTGGGAGCATACCGATGGAATGAACGAAATACGAACAGTTAACATAATATGGTCATAGATCTTAGGTTGTAACTTGATCATGAGCGAATTTGTTGATGTTTCACCCATGAAGTATGGAAAGTGCCAAACATTGGGAACTACCTGGGGAAGAGTTAGGAAGAGTAACAAGGAGAAGCGAGAACCACTTAAATGGAGGAATCGATTGTATTTCCTCCTTTGTTCCCCATAGCAACTGGGGATCAAAATGCACCAAATTGGATGACTTATTAAGGGAAAAACGAAGTAAGAGCATGCTATTGAAGACGTTGCAACATATGTCGGGAAGGCCTCCGTTGATTGTGTACGAACAAAATACGAGTCAAAAGGCAGGGTAAGAAAGGGTTTAGCTAATGGAGATATTAACTCTTCCGGGAACCAGTAACGCGTAAACCATGTCAACCCAAGACCAATCAATATCCGAACGGAACGGATTCGAACTTCTCATAGAATAGTTTCCGGTGCGAAATGAAATTCATAGGATATATATGAGAAATTCAAAGGAAAAATAGAACTACGACCGGCGCATCTTTAGTTTTAGTGACCAACGACGGAATCGGAATGGCTTAAAGTATCATCCTATATAAGATAACGAATCATCAAAGGGAAATCCCTTTGCGAGAAAGACTGTCCCATTGCAGATACACGAAAACATGTTTTTCCCCTTTCTTTCTTCATCTGAGGCTATGTTGTTCGCTAAGCGGTTAATGGCGAGTATGTCTTCTTAACGAGCTAACCTTGCCTCTACGCTTCGCTCCTGAATCTTTCGAAGTTCTATGTTTATCTAGGAGTGTGTCAAAAGGATTCGAACCTTTAGTAAACAGTAAACAAAATATTGAATTCGTGGATTTCCTCAAGATCGTGTACTTATTTCATCAATAGCTTACATACAATAGAGGGATAGATGGGTGAATCTTCCTCTACGAGCAAACAGAGCAAATGTTTTTGTTCAAGGGCAGGAGGAGACTAGCTTCCTAGTGCATACCTGGGCCTTTCCCACCTCAACAGAATAAGCCGAAATAGCAAGAGCACCCACCATCGTCAGAAAAGGAGTTCGTAAATGCCTTAGTATAAGCCGAAATGTACCAGAAATCAAAAAGCTGGTATCACCAACGGATCCCCCGCTAAGAGTATGAGTATCCCGATTGTAGCATCCTACCGACCAGTAGGGGTATAAGTCCACCCATTAGGGAAAGAAGTAGCAAGGGAGACAGCTAGAGAGGCGGAGTTAATAGCTCGAAGAGTCAATTCACACTACTGCTAGAGTCCTAACCCTTGATTCATGAGCTTTAGTTCACTCTTATAGCTCTCCTGATATGACCAAAGCAAGGCCCATAACCATAGCTAATGGACAGCGTATACCATCGGGTGTCTTTGATAGATTACACCTTAAAAAAGGAATCCTAAGCAATTTATAGATCGAAAGTGAACGTATATAGTCGAATCTAGTTGTCTTCGTCTTGTCTTCCTGCTGCCAGAGATATAGGAACTCTAAAGATTTGCTTTCCTTGCCTCGGTCCTTTCTTATTAGAGTAAAGATCTGGGAATTAACTCTGCAAGGTTGGCCTTATTCATTAATGTTGCTAATGTATGAAGGAGTTTTATCAAGGATTTGGGACTTCTCTAGGAGTTCCACTTCCTGTCTTCTTTCCCATCTACTACCTATTAAATAGCGCCTTTATTGCCACTACAACGAAGAAGTAATAACTCTATAGAACCGAGCTATTGCCGGAATCGATGGATTGTCAATTGAAATCTTCCTTTCGGGTTACATCAATCCTAGTATTTCCACTTCTAACTCAGAGCTACAATTGAAACAGGACGTCCCGTAATATCAATATATATAAGTAAACGAGTTAACCAATTAGTTCAGTAAATCCCTACTAAAGACGTGTTACCAACAGCTGCTCCGATGCTAGCTCGGCACCAGTACCTGTTTACTTGGCGCCCTCATATCTGCTCTGCTAGAGCTGCTATTGAATTACTCCTTCGGGATATATCAATGTTACTATAAGTCCAATAAAATAAGGAAATCAGAAAACCCTGATCTAAACGCTTTAACTGCACTTGGATTTAACCTTTGGAATCTTTCAAGAGATGTTATTTCTACTACTGGAGTTATTCTTTAACTCCCTAGCTAAACCGCTTTAGCTACATTTGAAGATTAAAGGGCGACTAATAGATCCAAAGTATAGGACCGATCAATTGCAGCTGCAGCGCCTATAGAAACGAGTATTGTTGCTACAAACGAAAGATTCATTGGAAAGCGCCTTGCCTTATTGTCGCAACTACGCCTCTTAACAAGGGAATATGACTACAGCGATTAAATTGCCGGACACGCCTCTCTCTAGCTCAGGAATGTGGCTACAGTGCTTCTATAGAACCGATAGATTGTCAATTGAATTATTCGTCCCGATCAATCAATAGAAATAGTAATCCTCTAATACAAGGGCTGCATTAACTCCTAATTAAACCGCTGCTCTAGCTGCACTTGAATTAAGCCTTCGGAATCTATCAATGTAGTTATTAAACGAATAAAGAAATTAACTCATTTAGTTCTGATAAGACAGGCTTTAGCTGCAATTGAGTTATTCGTTCCGATACTGTCAATATAAGTAGTAGACGAATAAAGCAATTAGCTCATTGGCTACTGCTAAAGACGTGTTCCCTATACCAACAGCTACTCCGAACCCCAGCATTGCTTTAACAGTAGCTATTGTTGTAGCTACACTTGGATTAACGTTCCGAGTAATCAGGGATATCTATAAGTCCAATAAAACAATGAAACCAATGAGTTAACCGGTTCCTCTAACCCGTGAAGCAAGGCGAGCTAGCTAGTTCTGATCACCGAGTCAAGCGAAGCGTAGACGAGTTCCTAATGCTGCTACAAGCGATTCCTTTGTTTAGGACTGGTATTTGTATTGCGATTAATTGCCGGAATCGAAGGAACTCCCTTTGAACCGATCAATTGCTGCTTTCATCGATTGATTTGTAGCTCATCAATATATTGTCGGAACCGATTAGAGGAATAGAAAGCGCCTCTCTAACAAGGAAATGTGGCTACAGCGATCCTATTGCCGGAAGCGATGTATTAATACAGAACCGATCGAGGAATAGAAAGCGATAACTTCATAGATCCGAGGGATTGTAGCTTTTCATCGATCAAATACAAATCCTAAGGCGATCTTTTAAGTGGCGATCTATAGATCCGAGGAATAAATCCGAAGTGTTGGAAAGCGATCCTTTAAATGTGCCAATTGCAGCTTCAGCGGTTCCTTTGTTTAGGACCGAGCTAATTGCAGCAACATCGCCTCTAGCAAGGAAATGTGGCTACAACGCCTTTGCTTACGCTTTGCCGGAAACGAAGGAGCTCTTTAGAGCCGATCTATTGTCAATTGAATTAAACCTTAGGGAATCTATCAATAGAAATATATGTCCTCTTATAGGAGTTCTATAAATAAATTAAGTATTTCCTTAGGGCCTCTATTAATCCAGTTATAGTCGTCTTTTAAACAAGGAACTCATTAACTCCTGAACAAAGTGCTTAGCTGCGCCTTCGGATACATTCAATCCCATATTGACTCCTCTAACTATGAGCTACAAATAAAACTGCTAAAACCCATAGAGCTGCAATTGATATAGGCGTTCAGGTACTATCAATAGAATAATTGCTCTCCTAACTAAGAGCTGTAATTAAATAAACCCGTAGGGATACTATTAATACAGTTATAACCAATAGAACAAGTAGCTGAGATAGATTAGATAGATGTATTTTATGAATTTCTTATGTCTTTCAGTTAATGAATTCCTCATTGAATACTATACTATCAGTTGTTAGAGTTAATTTGCTTGGTTGTTATATAATTATTATTTAATCTTTTGTCCTTGAGTTAGAAGAGAGGGATTCCGAAGAAAACTAAGACCTTTCGGATACAGTTCCCGGTGGCTATCCATAAAGAAGAAAAAGAGAAGCTACATATCCCGAGTCCGAGGCCAAGGATCGAAGAACCAAATGACAGTTTCGATAAAAGTAGGGGCTTACCCCAGGCTTGACTACTATCCTTTCGCTAGCCAGAGCAACTACCCTTGCCAAGAGCCAAGTACCGGACAGGAGTGATTCTAGTGAAGGAAGAACAGAAAAGAAAGCGTGAAAAGAGGCAAATACCGGTATCAGGTCCCTTTTGCCTTGACCATCAGTTCCTTTATTCCTACTTTGTCTTTCTTTCTGTGTTCCCAAGGACTATAAAGTAGAAGTGAGTTTCGCTTTCGCCTAACGGTGTTAGGGTATTTACTAACTTGTTATTGTTGTTTACAAGCTTCGTAAAGTTCTATAAGTTAGGGCCCCTTTCCCTTTCTGTCCTTCTTGTTCTAATAAATAGGAAATGAACCTCTTTATTGAAGATGAGGGAGAGCATCCAGCTTAGCTTTACGGCTTCTTTATCTCCTTCCCCAACCACTCATATTTCTTGTTCCTTTAGTACACAACCAAGGCTCCTCATGAAAAGTGAGATCGGCTAGAGGATTCCCCGAGGCATAACAAGAGTAGGAGGCGGTTCCCCTGCGTTAGTTATTCGCTAGTAGCTGCTATTGATTCATCAAAGAAAAGCGTTCTCTTTCACTCCAGGACCTCGAAAAGGAGCTTTAAAGCCCATTTCAAGATAGATAACGGCTGATGAAAGGATGTTCTCTTACAGTAACTACAGTAGCACCTCTCCTATCCTAACTCTTTGCTCTTGTAGTCGAGGGCTTTTGTTTTGCTCTTTAGAAACCTCTTCTTTAGAAAAAGAACAAGAGATACAACAACAAGAAAAGACAAGGTAAGAAATCTTTAGTTTCAGCACAGAAAGCAAGGGTCCGAAGCCGTGGGTGAAGTCGGTAGCTCGTTCTGAAGTCGAAGAATGAAGCACTGCTTGAAGAAGAAGACGTTCTTGTTATTGGTTTACGTGGAAGAAGTCGAAGACGGAAGACACGTTAGGAAGCCGAAGCGAACTCTATACATGCTTTTTAAAGAAAAAGCAAGCAAGCTCAGATAAAGTATCACCCTTTTCATCAGGTATGCACTCGGTAGTACCGGAAGTATCGAGAGGTGGAGCCACAGACCGGCCTAAAGCATTAATAACAAACAAAAGGGCAAAGTCCCTGACCCGAGCCTTGTTCTAAACCAAAGATGTCGCATTCTCCCAACGGGTACCCGCCCCTGATCTACGAGCGAACAATACAATGCCAGCCGATCAGTATCAGTGGAGTAGTTGTAGTTGTTCTCCTAGCTCCAGTTGTTCTGCTTCGCAGTGTTCTCTTCTGAGTGAATTCATATTTCTACAATATGATGTGTTAAGCATCTAAGTACTGTTTTTCAACAGATGAAATTCTTTGCTAAAACCCGGGTTTTTTCGATGAAAAATGACCTAAAAAAGAATTTACTTTACTTAAGAGAATACTGAAAATGAAACCTCCAAAAGAGCTTTTCCGAGGAATTTCTGTCAAAAAGACGGGTTTTTATCGAAAAAGTTACGTTTTATATAGCAGTGAAAGTTACCTTTTCGACTAAAAGCTTTAATACCAAACAATCAATACTCCTACGGTTCCTAATGGTGTCAGTGGTTTGACAGTATGAATGAATGAATGCTAGAATGCAGCTAACGGTTTTCAGGTTTCTTTCCTTAACGGCTTCTGAGTTCAAGGAATTGTTGTTAAGGGAATAGCCAAAGCCAGAGCTACCAGTACGGGTTTCTGAGGGATAGGGAAAAGGTACGAGCTAACGATACTTCCGGTACTAACGAGTTTCTTGTCCGAAGGTGCTCTAACGTGTTGCTACTAGTTCGAATGTTCCGTCCAGTAACGGATCAAAGGGTCATCTTCCGTTCGGGAAGCGCCTATCGAATACAGTGTACGCGACGGGTGAGTCCTTCGTATGTTGGTTAAAGCAATGAATGAGAAAAAGGCGAGGAAGTACAAGCCGCTCTTCCGATAGGTGCTTCTACTCTGTGGGTTAGCAGCTAGGCATGTAGTTCATGGTCATGCCAGAAGTACTCCTTCGGAGAATGCACATATCGACTTTGAAGCCAACTTTGAAGGCCGGGTAAGGGAATATCCATCCTACCAAGGAGAAGCGGAATCAAAGAAAGAAATAGGAGTCCCGTAGTTCTTTCTTTGATTCCCAGATTGGTATTAACATTGACAACAAAGCGACTTTTAAGCTCATAGATGTATCAGTTTCGGTAGTTTCTTGATTTATCCACTCCTGCGATGAGCTAATCATTTGTGATCTCTTTCCTATGCAATTTCTCGATTGAGCGTTAACCTATAGAGATGATTGTGAATCCGGTGCTGCAAATCCAGGGGCTAGTTCGTGTAGGAGTGGTAGTAGAGATAGCTTTCATCAAGCTAGGGCATCACATCTGGGTAAGAACCCTTAGTAGAAGAATTGCTATTCCGCCTTGTCTTTTGTTCTTCCTTTGAGTAGAGATGTACGTAAACCTAGCTTGTCTTTGGGAGGAGTTCCTAGCACCTGCCTTACCTTAATAGTAGCTTTGAGTTCGTTGCCCATTTTGATCAAGGATATCGGAATTAGAAAGGAAAGGCCTGTTTCTTCCTTGTGAATAGTAAGAAAAGTAGGAGCTGAAAGAGCAACAATACCATCAATAAGAGGCCTAGTAGTCCTAGCAGGTGAAAATATCATAGGTAAAGAAGAGTCATGAGGAGCAAGAGTGACCGGTACGTGGCACCAATCCTTGGAATGTAGTCATCGACTGAGGAGTAGCACCGAGTCAGCTCGGCATTGAAGCACTTGCTGAGGAATGACGAAGGTTTTCATTGGCGGAATATGCCTCAACTGGAGAAGCAGAGTAAACTATCATCAACTGACTAGCTTGGAGATTATCTCCTATGATCAAAAGCGGAATTATCATCAAAGGCGTAATTTCCAATATATCGCTAAAGTGGCTCAATCGAAGAATCAGGTTTAGGAAAGGTTTTCAATGTAACATCTGTAGCCGCCCTCGTATTTGAGAAGTAAGGTTGAAGGCATGCATCAAAGGAAGAAGAGCCACCAACGGATGCAATAGTAACTATAGGTGAAACGGAAAATGATCAACTTTTGGATGGCGGAAAACGAGGTTAGTAACTTTTCCATATAGGTGAAGTAGCAAGAAGTCGTCAAGGAGATCATCGGAATTAATTAATAGATGGCAATCCTTCATTTCTTAATGGCATACTAGATCCAAAGCGTAAACTACTATCTCATGGACAACCAGTTAGTCATTGGTTCCTCCGTTCATTGCCAGATAAGAAACTTCTGTTACTTTCAACAGGGAAACCCCCCAAGAAAGGAGATGCTGTAGTTCGTTCTTAGGACCTCAACATTGTATAGGAGGAATTATTTATAATGGATACCTAACTCCTCAACTTTCTCTATTTCTAGGTGGACCATCGATTTTAGCAGCTACTTATTTTTATAAAAGTAGATTTAGTTGTTGCCTAACCCACCTAAAATCCCTTACCGGCTCCGAAGGGAAAATAAGGTTAGTTGGGGCCCCTCTTTGATGCCCTTGTTGCTCATTTCTTTGTTAACTTCAACTGGGAGTTTCTTACCAGCTCATACCAGGTTTTGCTTTTAACTTATATAATGTGTTTTACTTTGCTCAAACCTCTACTTATTGGATTATTGATGTTAAGATCCGTCATTAGTAATAGCATGAATATTAGATCCGAAAGAAGAGATTAATAGAAGACATGTGATCTAATAGCCTATTTATAAGAGATCAGATCCTAAGGAATAGATTAATAGCATAAGCAATGTAAGAGTTGCTTTATCCCGGCTTCATTCTAGGCATGAGTTATAGATCCTAAATAATAGTATTATATTCGATAGAAGAGATTAATATAGGGATTGTAGCTTCATTTTTCGAAGAAATTCCGATGGAAATTCTTCTTTGGTTACCATCCAGTATTAAAATAAGGATGCCTTCTCTCCCTAACAATACCTTCCCCCTGGATTAGACAAAGAGGAAGAGACAAAGAAGAATCCGATCCAGCAGGAACAGCGGTCTACGCCCAGGGAATTGCTTCCCTCTCAGTGAACCTAGGTGAGCAAAGAGCAATTCTTCCCTGTCTAATCCTCTAAAGCCTAAGGCAGGAAGGCATACTCCTGATTTCTATGTGTCTTTGGATATAAACCTCTTTAGCGTGATCTTTACATCGGAATTCTTAAAAGCCAGATCATTCGAGCTTCGGGATATAAACAGAGGACCTAAATCGATAGCCAATACCATTCCGAGCATCTGAAAAAAAGGGAAGTTCGGATTATGAGGTCCTAACACACGCAGGCTATCTCAAACGCTCGTTAAAAAGGCCTCCAGAGGGGTACCTTTTTCCCACCTATTAATAAATGCATAACCGAATAGCTACAGTAGCTACAATAACTACTGATAGGTTGAATGCACCCCTTAGCCGCCCAAGGAGTACGTAAAGTTCGAACCGTTTACAGAGCGAAGGACTTCGATCTTTGGCTTTTGAACATAAAGTTTTTTGACATGGACAGGCCTCTCTCTTCCTTCTTGCTTCACACCTGCTATTGACCCCAATTCACTTAAGAGACCAGCCAAGCAAAGCAATGGCCTTGCTATTTAGTTGGGGTGCGGCTATGCCGTGTTCTCGGTGTATGCGCGAAGTGAATCTTCTATACCGTCCATAATTGGCGGGCAATTCGTCGTTCATGCATTTGGGTCCGTTGGGAGATTGCACTTAGTGCTAGGCTTCCGCTGTCGGTCCGGACCGGGTGATGAAACTGAACGTACTTTGGTTAGAAACACCCATTGAGCCTCATTTAAAGCGGGTTTCTAGTAACAAATATTCCTGGAGTACCAGATAGGTGTGATCAAAGGAGACCTTTCCGGCTCTTTAGTCCCATCTGGTCAGTCGAAGAAGGAAACCAAGAGTTTCTTACCTGGCGATGGATGAAGGCACTGATGACTAACCAGTTATCCATAAGCTAGCTATACTGGAAAGACTATCTCTAGCGAGGAATCCAATATAAGGTCGAAGGCAAGAGCTGGATTGCAAGGATCCTTAGTCAAGGCCCTCAACTCTTACTTCGATTAACAACTGAGGAAAGAGATCCTTTAAAGAAAGCGAGGAAGACACAACTACCATTTCTCTCGTCTGGATGGGAATCTCAAATCGAAGATTAGAAAACGAACAAGATCAGGAATGCCATCAATGGAAGAAATCAATGAACTAAATGCATTCTCTATGCCAACGACTTCTCCTGCCAAGGCGATAGTAGCTGCTCCTGCCCCTATTAACTTGGCTCCTTCTAGCACAATAAGGCTCTTTTACATCTGTCTTCTTATAGGACAAATAGCAAGGAAGAAAGAGAACAAATCCTCTACTTAAGACATATTCCCATATGGGTTGTCGAATATAAGGCATTTACTATAGGTTATAGAAAGTAAGGGAAGTCAGAAATAGAAGGTATAAACACAAGCAGAGGTATCCAATCATGCCTTCTCTGGGCAGATATTTAGGGCACTTTTACAAACCTCTATAGAAAGACATGATCAAATAGCCCCTAACTCATAAGGGAAGAAGAGAAGAGTTATCCCTAAGGGCTTCTATCTTATAAACCTCCCCTTAACTTGGACAGGTAAACGCGAGGGCTCTCTTCCCTCCCTGGCTTGCTAGGATTAACTGCAGTTGAGAAAAGACCGTAGGAGGATATCAATAGTAGATAGGCGAGTAAGGCAATTAACTCTTCCTTTACTGCTCCAACGCTTAGCAACAATAGCTTCAGTAGCTACAGGGTTAAAACAAGCCTTCGGATCATATTAACTCAGGCATAACCTAATAATAATAATAGGAGTAGCTTCATCCCTGACCTCTTAGCACGTGGCTTAACCCTGACACGTGGGTCCACCCCACACCCTACTACCAAGCTACAGCCGAGACAGGACATTCTGATCATCTCGGTATTCTCTATTCATCTATTGATGGATATGCCCGGCTCCTGCTCTACTTGTTAGTGTTGAGTTAAGACCGTAGGAGGCTATCAACCGAATCAAGTGTCAGATAAGACGAAGGCTATTGTTACTGCTCCAAGCGAAGCGAGAGCGAGCTAGCTGCATTAACTCACTACTAAGCCGGCTCCCTGCAAAGGTCGCTTACTAGCTTCGTTCCTTCTATCTTCGGATGCACTCAGATGGAAGTCACTCCAGAGGTTGAGCTACAAAAGAAAAGGAGAAAGAGAAGCCCTTTCAGTATATCTTTCCCTCTCTCTTTGAATTAGGACAAATCAATAACTAGTGGAAAAACAAGACCTTCGGAGTTCTTTTTCCAATCTTTATTGATCAAAACAAAGGCAGGGATTAAGAGAGGAA